>APFE030260502.1:0-18086 GCA_000404065.3 Pinus taeda | reverse complement strand
TTTTGGTTGATTTATTTTTTTGAGTTGTTTTATATTTTTAGTTTCCCTTTCTATAGGACTATCTTGGAGCATATATTGTATTTTTTTTACTGCATATTTATTTTCATTAATTCTTTCCATCTAAGAAAAATGCAAATTTTGTAGTTTATTTTAAAAGCAAATAAAATTTAATCACTACTTATATAGAATTGTAGTTTATTTTAAAAGCAAATAAAATTTAATCATTACTTATATAGAATGTTGTATTTATTTGAGTGCTTGAAATTTCAAGTGATTTTATAACTAATCTCTATAGTAGACTTGGGTAAAGTTTTTTAATTTTCCATTGCACTTTTTAAATAATTTATTGGTCTTTTTTATATTTTATTTTTGTCCATTTTGTAATTATGTTTTATTTTTCATTTTTACTACAAAATGAGGTATAAATATCTCTATCAAATTTATGTCAATTTAATGTGTTCACTTTACTTGTTAAATGATAAACCTAGGAGATCTTAATTATTATTTATGTTTTTCAAAATTTTGTTTTACATTATTTCTTTATTTAGTTCATTTTTATATGTTATATTAACTATTTTATCTTTTGAAACTAGATTTTACATTATTTAACTCCATACCTATTTTATTATTACAATGTCACAATAAAGCACCTAATAAGCTAGCTCACATTATAGTAGTTTGCTATACATTTTTGAAATGTTATTCAATGGATATTCTCAATATCATTTTAGAATAAGATATATAAATCTTCTCAATATCATTTAAGAATAAGATATCTATAGTAGTGTAGTGTTCCTAAGGGAGTTTTTATATTCAAATTCAATTTTTTTATTTAACAATAAATTATATTTTGGGTTAAAGTTGGAATTTCAAATTTATATTTTTTTAAATGAAAATGTGATGACATTAATTTATTTTTTGGACTCTTATTATGAGTATCAATTTATTTTTACTTATATATACAAATTTTACTACAATAAATTCTGCTTCCTTTACATTTCAATACTCAGAAATGTTTACATTTCAATACTGAGAAGTGTTTTAGTATTTTCATTATTTATTTATTTTTAAGTTAATCCTACATCATACATATATAGCGAGGTTTAACTAATTAATAAGTCTAAAAAAAATCCAACAAAATCTTATAAATAATTTAAGGAAATTTAAATCCACTTCTAGTCCACAATCACTACAACATAAAGGGTGGTTTTAAGACAATATTTGGGTAAATTGTCTTAACTTGAGACAAAAGAAAACTTGTCTTTTGTGTTTAAGCGGGTGTCTCAAATTAAATTGTCTTAAAATATTGTCCCTATAAAGATAATATATAACATAAGCAGTTTTGTCTCTCTAGAGACAATTTCATTTTTGTCTCTCCAAAGACAATTTCATTTTTGTCTTTCTAGAGACAATAGTTGGAATTAAAGACATATTTTCTTTAAAAAGATAATGTCTTTGATCTTAATTTTTGTCTCAAGAGGGACAATCAAAAATTACACTCAAAGATAATACATGAGCAATTTTGTCTCTTTAGAGACAATATAAAATAATGAATCTAGAAAAATATCTCACCATTGAAATAAACCAATATTAAAATTATTTAATTAAAAATAAACTACAATATCATTGGTTAATTCATACTAGGACACAGTGGAATCAAACCACCAACCTCCTGCTTTATAATCAAGTGCTCTACCATTGAGCTAGAACCCTTTAAAGCATTATGTGAGAATTATGGTAGTCCTTGAAATTGCATGTATAGGCATTTGTTTTTAAACTACAAATTGCACCGAGAAGTACAAAGGAACACCGATAAAAGTGGGAATGTGAAATCTCATATATAGGCATTGATTTTAAAACTAGTAATTGCACCGAAAGGTGCAAGGGAACACAAATAGAAGTGGGAATGTGGAAGCAAATAAGCAAGTGAAATATATGGAAAGTGCAATTACATAAAACTCAAGGATGCCAGATCAATTCATTTTACCCAACCTTGCTTGCCCAATAAAAGTTTTGGAGTACCTACTCTAGCATTTTATAGGCTACTTGAAAAGAAAAAAAAGAAAAAGACATAGAAACCAATGTGACCCGCAGCTAGAAATTTATGAAGAATTGCAATCTTCTCGGAAGGTAGTAGGTCAATATTACTCCAAGCTTGAACTTTTCCTTTTTAAAATCTGGCTAGCATCCATCTCCAACAACCAAATGGTGAAAAACTATATCTCAAACACTATTTATGAAGGACCTGCCGAAATAAGAAATAGTCTATGCAAGATTCATAAGCTTTCATTTATGATTTAGCCAAGTAGGGGAATGATTCAGCCAAGTAGGAGATTCATGTTGGCCAAAACGAAACCTTGATTTTTCCTTTCTAACAACTACTCTTTCTCCTTTTGTAAAAATGTCAAGGTAAAAATTAGTACCTTCCATAAACTGTTGAATCAATGAATGTGTTAAATTTGAGCCATCTGCAAAGCGGAAATCTAGGTATATTAAAATACATATCCTGAAATTTGATATCATATGGATAACTTACGTAAGGGAAATAATGAAAATCCTTTACAAGTGAAGTTTCTGAGGTTGAATGTCAATTGTCCAACACCTTTATTAGAGGTAATAATACTTCGATATTTTCTCCAAAGAATATATAGAATTAAAATAATGAGGTGGAGATTGTAAGTTAACTTTAAATTGGCATTCATCACTCATTCTAGTGACTAAAATGGTCTATATATCAATGCATGTTTTGTACATAGTAAAAGTGGCCAGCTTTTAAGAGAAAAATATTTTTTGTGCTCGACAAAGAGAAGAAAAGAAACAACATTTAGGAAAAACTATATTCTATAATGGTAATTGTGTCCTCCATCTCCAGGTAACAAGATACTACAAATAAAAGAGAACATTGGGGCATGAAACTAGATCACAATAGTGCTTGCCAACACCAAGGCTAGCACTACCAATAAAATACAATTTTACATTACTCGTGTCTTCTCCGAAAGATTGGTTGGTCTTTGTGGATGCTAATAGAGTTCTCTAACAACATCTCACTAGACAGAGTCCAAATGCAACAATCATGCATATAAGAAGTAGAAAAAAATAGTTTAGCATGCTCAAACTTATATGCATTACTGGTAGTGAAGAAACATCTCAATTTAAGCATACCATCCCTTTAACAAGCTCCATTTCACCCCTCCTGAACGTATTCTCCAATAGCCATTGCAGGTTCACAAAGGAAATGAAGATACCATAAGGGAGAAAATATATTTCTCCTTAGCAAATAATTAACACAGAAGCTAAAATCAATAACATGATTTTGAATAATTAACTTCTTGTATTCTTCTAAAGTGAACACCATTCAATCAAAGATTTTTACCTTAGCGCAAAATACATGAACCCACTGGCCATCAGTAGTCCTCTTAAAAGCACCACATAGAGCACAGTTCATACCACAACCAAGCATACCATGGCTAGCTACATTTGGATGCCTCATGCCTTGGAGTTGGTATTGCCAGTTTAAAGCTTCACATGCTAACAATACCATCCTCCAAAAGAATTCCTTAAAATACCATAGTAATCTTGGTGAACTACTACCTGCAATATAATGTTAACATGAAAATTTTAAGATACCCACTATAATCCAATGTAACAATATTGCAGTAAATAGATAGATAAAAAGTAAACTAGAGGAAGGAATATCAAGATTACCCAGTAGTAACTGTAAATAGAAATCGTGTCTGATTGAGTAGATTCTGGTAATCTACAAATATCACACAAAAAATATTTTTCTCTTAGTGAGATAGATGACACCTGGTAACAATGAAAATGGCTTTCCAATGGAACTTTTGCAACAAGGGGTTGGGGCATTTTCTGTTTAGCCTGCAACATTGTCTAAGAAGAAGAGCTTGGGCATCCAATAGTAATGTTCAGAGAAATATTACCGGACAACTAAATGTATCAAAAGAAAGATGAAGGATCATGTGCTAAGCAAGTTCTCTGATAAAAAAAGTTTAACAGAGTTAAAACTGCCATTCATTGAAATTTAAATAGAAACCTAGAACAAAGACTTCTAAAAAAATCTCAAATTTAGATGATTCAGTGTTAGGTCAAAACACACACTTGATTTAACGCACTGCAGAACTAACATTTTGGATGCAATGTAGTCACTAAAGATGGGGTCAATGATTTCTGAACATAGTTATTAATTTATGAAACAAACGAACAACTTATATTTACTATTTTCCTAGGAACTTATAATTGTATTTTATGAAACGAACAAACAACATACATTTACCATTTTCATAGGCACTTGTGTATGCCTATAATCTTAATAACTGCCACTACTCGTACATGACACAATTATTTGATATTGACCACTTCATTTTAAAAAAAGGATGATATTCAATTAAGACATGCCATAATTTTTTCCATGATAGGAATGCCACGTAAAAAAGAATAAATATTTTGTAAAATACATTGTTCAATATCAAACCATATAATCCACTGCCCACTATTCTATGGCATCATATCGGTTCTGGGACAAACATGACTTCAAGTAAACCTCAGTTGTCTTGGTTGAAACAGAGAACCAACTGCACTGTACAATCTTAACTATCAAACAAAGACACAGTACAAGGCTTACTCCCTATGCTAGAACTAGCTAGAAAGCAATTTACTTAAAGCTCCTCCCTCTCGAATATTATTATCTACAGATGATACAAATGAACTTGAGATATTCTTTGCCCTCATATGTGTTTTTAGTTCCTCCTTATTTGTTGCTAACGAACACTAACAGGGGTTTTAGCAATTTTCAGCACATTGTTGTGTGCTTGATGATGATCCTGTGTTTGTTGTCAAAGGATCTATCCTCACCAAAAGCAGGGAGAATATGGATGCAAGAAGAATTGAACAAACAATAACTATTGTTGGTGTCCAGTTCTGGTGACCCATTAATCCCTTGAGGAATGGATAAAGATGAAGAATCACCCATAAAGAGAAAAACAATTTTCCAAACAATGGACTCCAAGATTGATAACTACTATTAATAGCTTGGGAAACACCTCCTAATACACCAACAAGATTTACAACAAGAAAAGTAGTAGGAGGGATGAGAAGACTAGTCCACTTAAAAACATAAATCTTAGCAAATTCGCCATCTTCATCTGAATATTTTGATGTGACAGTAAAGTTTGTCTTAATCCCCTCTAGAACTTTCACTAACCCTTGAAAGATGACAAACTGATGTGCTCATACACCTCCAATAACCCAAAATTGCTCGTCCCTCCACCATTCATCAATGCCAACTGTACTCCACCGTATCTCTAGAATAGAAGTTGTAAAAATGGAAATAAAATATAATATGAAGAACACCCTTGCAAAGTTGCTAATTTGCAGATCAAAATAGATATAAAAATGAGGGGGAAAATGTGAAGTATTGTATGAGAACAAAATCCAAAAAAAATATAAAAGATTGGTTGCATTAGAGGTGAGTAAAGCTTGACAAGATTAAGGTTAGTAAGGGTTGACAATCTTACCTCAGGAATGATAAATTTCCCTATAAGAATATATACAGTTGGCAGGGTACAATATGCAACCAGTGGGAGGGATGTGAGAGGATAAAATATGGCCTAGTGCAACAGTAAAATTTCAATAGAACTAAAGGCCCATCATAACACTTGAGTAAAATGATCTGAAAGATTGATTGGTGTAGATCCCTTGAAAGAAGGACATGCAAGCATGCAGTATATTGGAATCTAGCCTTAAGCATGCATTTTAAACACAGTCAAAATATCTTTTGTGACGGAACCATAAATCCACCCAATTTACACAAAATATGAGAACCCATTCATATTAGATATTTTCTTCAAGAACTGTTGCCTGGTGATTGGTTGCCTAAACAAAATGTTGCCTTATTCTGAAGAGAATTTATGCACATTCAGTAAAAATGTTTATACAACTTCACTGTAGAAAAAACTAATTCAATGAACTAAAAAAATCCACAACATCATCAAATAGATGCAGATCTACCTCTACTCATACCTCTTTACCGCATTCTGACTTGTCTCCATATCTACAGCTGATAGCATGAATGGATTCTTTCAATAAAGAATCAAGATTCACAAATTGTGAAAGACCACCATTTTCCATGAGGGTAGATTGAATAAGCATACGATGGAAATGGTTCTAACAAAATGGAACTGGTTCTAACAAAATGGGATTTAGCAATCAGAGAAAATGGAAATTTAAATGTTGTGCTGGTTCATAAATTAAAACCTCATGTGGAAACTTTTGTCAGAGAGAAAGGAGATTAGTGTTCCCCATGCAATTTTAGGTCTATGAGTGGGGAGATGGCGTTTTAGTATCCTCAATTCAATAACATGAAGGAAATGCTAAATGTTGGAATGAGAAGCAACATTAATTGTGAAATTTTTTGTATGTTGATTGGGTAGAGTCCTGTGTATTAAGGTCAAGTTTTATGTTATACTTAAGTCAATGGGACTCTTAAGTGCATTATAGCCTCAATACACGGTGAGAGCTCAAGTGCCACTCCTATGCAATAATACAAAAAGAAGATCTAATGTAAGTAATATAGAGAATAAAGTGTTTTTATATTGCTAAAGGTAAAAAACAATACACTCGATGAATGCCTTCAAGGAAGGTAAAGGAGGAAGGGAAGATGGCTCAATTTCTCCAAGGTATATCACCTAAATAGGATACAAATTTTATTTCCTATGGTTTATTTCTACCATCTAAGGCTGAAAATAAAAACTTGTAATAAAGGATTTCCTTGTAGTGTTAGAAGAAGATTTTGTTGATGGAGCTTTTCTCTATCTCAAGGGTGTGGCCGGTTGGTGCGTTCAAGGAGTGAAGTACTACCTGTTGAAAAGGAGAGCCATGTTTTGAGGGAATGGTACCTTTTCAAGTTATTCATTTGGGAATATCTTAGAGAAGAGTCAAAGACGTGTTATTGAAGACATTGGAAAGGGATATCTTAGTGAATACACAACTCCCTTGGGAGAGGCTTCATGCTTGGTATTGGGAGAATACAAATTTTATTCCAACTAAATTAGTCATTCATAACTAGTCTTTTCTAAATTTACACTATCTTGACTTTCAATGTTTCCTAATTTAAATTTGTTCAATGTTGCACATGTTTTTGGAACAAGATGAGAGGATTTTATATTGGTAACTTCAAAAGTTACATAATGAATATAAGTAAGATTAGGAGTATTAAATTGGATGTTGATCTGATCTTAATGGAATAGATATGGTAGAGAAACTAAATACCTTTGTGCAACTCATATATACATTCAAACAAGAATGTAGATGAAATATGCATGGATTGAAAGATTTAGTATTGTTGTGGAATTAATTGGAATTAATAATTAATAACCACCTCATTTTACAAAAAAAAGATTTCTACATTATTTGCAATGTGAATTTACTAAAAAATCATAAATGACAATAAGAGGGTGCATTTGAAAGTTAAAAAAAAAAAACTAGAGCTTGTTGTCCAAATATGGAGAAAACCCTTGCATTTGCTCATGGACATAAAAATCAAAGCAAATGGAAAAAAAAGCAAGAAAATTGTTTGTAGACAAATGGGCAAGCAAGAATAACTCTATAAATATCAAAAAAATCATTAACATAGGGGTTTATTAGAACATACCTGTTATTGGAAGAAATGAAGATTGTCTCACTGTTCTTCAATCTTTGATCGACAAAATATTCGTTGTTGGGTGCGATAATGGCTATTCAAACCTCGAATCCTCCTTGAAAGCAAGCATAACGCTCTCCCCTTCCTTCTCCAACATTAGACAAAAAATGAGGGAACAATAAATGAATTCGGCCTTTTCTAGCCACGATGATGAATGTTTGTCCATGTGCTAGATGATATTTTCCATCCTAGACCGATATTTCCCGAAATATCATGATATTTTTTGGGAGACAAAATATCGTGATATTTCCTTGGTGATATCTCATCTAAACTCTATAACAAGTCATTCCTCCTATCTAAAAACTATCCTCACCTGTATGGATTCATTATTTAACGATATCTCGTCTCCCCGAAAATATCGCGATATTGTCTTCACTAGTACTATCTATTTCCAAATTTCAAAGATGATTTGTTTGCCAATACATTCATGCTATTAATTCATTTCATGATATCACTAAGGTTTTTCCTCATGGATGTAGGACTTGACATCTCTTTTAGTTGCAACATTTGGTGTTGTTGATGATATTTAAGAATTCCAATTTGTGGTTTGGAATTTACGAGCATTTATGAATGGAATCTAGAGAACCTCTTTCTTTGTAGCATCTTGAGAGTTTGTAGTGTTCACACCCTCAACTACAAAGCCTTACCTAATTTGGAATTGTTACAACAGACCAAGGGAGGCACACATTTGTCCCTTTACACATGAAGGAATCATGGACTATGTTGGATATGTTTTTGTATATATGTTGGCATTCTAAGGGGGTTGAATTATTATGTGATATGGCCATTTTAAATGAATGTTCATGATGGACTATGTTGATTCAATTTTTGTATAGATACTGCATTGTAAAGCGGTTGAAATTTAGGTTGCAATTATTATCTAAGATGAGAAATTTAAAGCAATGCCATCCATTTCGAAAAATTCATTCACATTCAGTGTATGGTATGTCAACAATATGCAAACATTCTTGTTAGTAGGCTTTATGGATGGTTGATACTATTGATCCTTCCATGCTCATATTCATTCTTGTACTGATAATATGACATTGTAGCATTATGTTGAATGGACTCCACATGTTGTGTGTATCATGCTATAGGGTGTGACATTGAGGTAGCTCCTTTAATTTTTTTTTTAGTTAGTTAAAAATAGGGGCTACATGAATATAGATTTTATAAAGGTTATATTGTTGCGTTGATCATTTTTAAAAATTAATGGCTATAAGAAATTTCAAGGACTAACATAAATCCTCACACAATTCTTTAAAGTGTACTAACTCAATCGAGGAGCACGTATATTATAAGGAGGTTGGTGGTTCAATTCCATTGCCCACTAACATGAATTAATCAATGATTTTTTAGTATATTTTTAATTAAATTGATTTTATATTCATTTATTTCAATGGTGAGATATTCTTTTGGATTCATTGTTTCATTTTGTCTCTAGATAGTCAAAAGTGATAATTTATTATCTTTAAAAATAATCTTTTATTGTGTCTAGAGAGATAATAGATAGGATTAAAGACATATTTCCTCTAATCATGAGTATTGTTTTCGGACAGGCAAGAATGAGATTGTCTCCTAAGTGACAATAATGCTTGTGTTATCTATTGTCCTTATAGAGACATTTTTTTAAGACCACCATTTCAGACACTCGCTTAAATACAATATTTAAGACAACACAATTTTTTTTTCTCCCAAGTTAAGAAAATCTACCAAAAAGTATTCCAATTATTATCTTAAAACCCCCATTTATGTAATATTGATCCAAGATGCTTTGTTTTTGAGCTTAATAATCTGCTACATCTCTACCACGTTTCCATGTGTTTGAACACCAAAATAAACATGGCATTCAAATTGGAAGGAGAGAATGAAAGTTGACAAAATGATACCCAGGGGATTGAGCTGGCTCAAACCAAAGAATTTCTGGAGTGTTGCAAGTCCCCATTAACCTTGTCACATCGAGTTGGTGCATCCAACCTTGCCACATTGAACCTATCGAGGATGGTTCACAATATACTTAAATATTACATCTAAATCACCAACATCATTGGGAATTTTGTGAAGCTTAATGTAGTGAAAAATTTTCTTGCCTTAACTCTATTTGTGGAATAACACACTTCATGTCAAACCATTCTCTTTAAATGAAAAAATTATGTAAATTTTTTAATGTGGAAACAACTCTATAAATTGAAATGACCACCACGTAAAAGAAATGATGGAGCTCACTGGTAAATAAAAATACTAGCTTTCTGGATAAGCTCACCATCCCACTACCCTTATATAATAAAATATGAGGGAAATACACAAGATGTTATAATAAAATGAGAGGGAAAAACACAAGATGAAAGTAATATATAAATCTCATCCATCCAATGATTATGAATCCGTTTAATAAAAAATCATCAAAATTATGTATTTGACTATAAACTTTATATTTAAAATTCTAAATTTTAAAATAATGGTATCAAAATTAAGTATTGGAGTATAACATTTATATTTAAAATTATAAATTTTAAAATAATGGTATGAGTAGTTTGGATTTTCAATTCAGTAAGTGTCTTGATGATGGATCCCTATTAGAATTGGAAAGGTCAACAAGTATAAATTGTAACCAAATGGTATCCCATTCTCAATACCCTTCCAACTCATTCAATTCAGTATCGTGTTGTAGCCTAGCAACCAAGTCATGTTATGTTTGCTTCCCAACCCAAAAAATGTCATAATTTTGAGTTCTAGACAGTGAACCTACCAAATAAGCACGATATGGATGCTAACGTGGATCTTAATTTGGAATTTTAAAAATATTTATATAAATTTTGCATTTTAAATATTGTCTTTTCCCGAATCTTTTATGAAGTTATTGGGAGATGTACATGGACTTTTGGGAAAGTGTATTAGCTAACCATGGTCCTTGTGCTTCATTCATACCCATATGTTGTTTGGTAGAATTTGGAACATCCATGCTTGGACCAGTAAGTATCTGTGAATTAGATAGATCTAGGTGCTATTTCCAATTGATTTTATGTAATATGTTGCTTTGTTCCTCGTCATTGGTGGTTTCATGATTATTTCATTAGATTCTTGTCGTTATCTTGTGTTGGCCAGTATTTCTAGGTTATTTTGATGAAATATATGGCTGTTTTGGTTCTTTCGTACGTTCATGAATAGATTCACGTGATTATGGAAATTTGGGTATTATACAGAGTGAGTGATTTTGATGGAATAAATTGCATAATATTGCAATTGACATTTATTGTGCAAGGTAAAAATATTAATTTTATAAAATATTAAAGAATTTAAGAATATGTTATGGGTTAATTTTTTAGCACAATATTGTAAAGGATGTAGTCGGTTAAGTGTTGGAGTATTTTTAATTTTGTTTGCAGTAACTTTTTTTACATTCCTAACCTTCCATGTATGAATGGATTATAACACTGATTTTATTTTTATTTTTTTTTGCAATAGTTTTTATACATTCCTAACCTTTCATGTGTGAATGGATGATAACAATGATCTTCTCTACCTTGATCTTTTTGCATTTGAATATTGTTGAAGGAAAGATTCAATACTTTTTGACAAATATGGGTAGTGTCACCTTGAAGTTGTTGATACTATTGTAAAGTGGACAACTCTCTCGCAACATAATACTATAATATATCTTTATCGTTCAATCACGAAGGCATTAGCTACAAAGACGCCTAGAAACCTTAAGATAGTATTGGTTGTTTTGTTAAATTTGTCCTCCTTAACTTAAGGTTAGAACATGTAGACTTATGTTATTTCAGGTGCCTGGAAACCTTAAGATGTTATTGTTTATTTTTTTAAATGTCCTCTTTATCTTAGAAGATGTAGACTTATGTTATTTCCTATTTCCTTTTATTCGCAACCCATTTCAAATTATCCAAAAGAAACATTCATGAACATTTTTTTTCATGATTGACTTTCTTACATAATGATATTGCTAGAAAATTTTGTTTGTGTCCATATTCTGTAGATTCTTTGTTCTAGGCATCATCTTTTAATTATGCAAGAGCAAGAGAGTTGATTTTAGGCATTTCCAATACCATAAACTGGAGATCTATTTTCAATTGGTGAACTAGTTTTAACTTTTCATTATTTGCATGTTGCAGGTAGTATTCTTTGTAAATTCACACTACCTTTGTAAATTCAGATACAGAGGAAAATAAATTAGATATTATGATGAATTGGTTGTAGATTAGTAACCATGAGTTGATTTCAATGAGAAATTTCATACTATGGAAATGGTGCTAACAAAATGGGATTTAGTAGTTAGAGAATGGAAATTTAATGTTGTGTTGGTTCATAAATTAAAACCTCATGTGGAAACGTTTGTTAGAGAGAAAGGAGATTAACGTTCCCCATGCATTTTTAGGTCTATGATTGGGGAGATGGAGTCTTAGTATCCAAAATTCAATAACATGAAGGAAATGCTAAATGTAGGAATGAGAAGCAACATTAATTGTGGTAGAGTCTTGTCTATTAAGGTCAAGTTTTATGTTATACTTAGGTCAATGGGACTCCCAAGTGCATTATAGCCTCAATGCATGGTGAGAGCTCAAACATCACTCCTATATAAAAATACAAAAAGTAGATCTAATGTAAGTAATCTAGAGAATAAAGTGTTTTTATATTGCTAAGGGTCAAAAACAATACACTGGATGAATGCCTTTAAAGAAGGTAAAGGAGGAAGGGAAGATGGCTCAATTTCTCCATGGTATATCACCTAAAGAGGATAAAAAAATTCTCTCATATGGGTTATTTCTACCATCAAATGATGAAAATAAAAACTTGTAATAAAGGATTGCCTTGAAGTCTTAGAAGAGGATTTGGTTGATGGAGCTTTTCTCTATCTCAAGGGAGTGGCCTATTGGTACCTTCAAGGAGTGGAGTACTACCTATTGGAAATGAGAGCCATGTTTTGAGAGAATGGTACCTATTCAAGTGACTCTTTGGGAATATCTTAGAGTATTGGAAAGCAGAACCATGTTTTGATAGAATGGTACCTGTTCAAGTGATTCATTTGGGAATATCTTAGAGAAGAGTGAAAGACGTGTTATTGAAGACATTGGAAAGGGATATATTAGTCAATACACAACTATATTGGGAGAACCTTCATGTTTGGTATTGGGAGAATACAAATTTTATTCCAACTAAATTAGTCATGCATAACTAGTCCTTTCCAAATTTATAGTATCTTGACTTTCAATGTTTCCTATTTTGAATTTGTTCAATGTTGCACATGTTTTTAGAACAAGATGAGGGAATTTTATATTGCTAACTTACAAAGTTAAATGATGAATATAAGTAAGATTAGAGTATTAAATCATATGTTGATATGAATTTAATGGCATAGATATGATAGAAAAGGTAAATACCTTTATGCAACTGATATAGATTTGAATAAGAATGTAGATGAAATATGCATGGCTTGAAAGGTCATCTATATTGTGGAATTTTGCTTGTATGTTCCTATAAACAACATTTGCATATAGAAAATGGTTTTATTTTGGAAATATTGTTACTTTCTCATGTGTTTTTCATGCATTTGGGCTCATATTTTATTGAGCATGAAATTACTCTAATTTTGTGGATTATATGTAGTTCTGTCACTACTTGAAGTCGGGTCGCCACATTTGCATGCATTAGCTTTCAATTGATGTGACATAATTGAAGTATCTATAAATTCTTTGACAAAATCTTGCCAAATATTGTGGTATGTTACTATTTTGGTATAATGATCAATCAACCATAGTCATCTTTTTGAGAATTAACTCTATTTTTCACAGAAGGATCGCTGATGTTGAGGTTGGATTTTATTAATGAGATATATTCTATAATCTTGAGTGATGCAGGAGCATCTAGCTGACGGGTCATCATGACAGAAGGTTGTTTGGTCTCTGAGAAGACTGAAGAGGAAATTGCAAGTGAAATCTGTAGTCATTTCTTTTGTTGTTATTTTAATTTCGTAAAGAAACAATATTTAGGAAGGTAGAAATTTAATTAGAGAAACTGTTACAAACAATTATTTTATTTTCATGTTAACTTTTACAGATTGTAACGTAGGGAAATAAACAGTTTTAGAACTAAAAATGAACTATCAAAATGTAACCAATAACAGTTAGGAGAAGTTGTTTCCAGGCAATCATTGAAAAAGAGTCAGAATGCATTGTAACAGGTTCGACCCTTTAGAAATAGAAATAGAATAAAAACATCTCTAAACAAACAAGTTACTTTTTAACATCCCACAGTTGTTTATCTATTGTTTGTTGAATTACTTGATACAGTGAAAGGACATTCTTTGGTATCTATTTTACAAGCATCTATACATATATTTTTCTAGTTGTATTGATTAAATAGATCGATAAATCCACAAAGAAATTTTGCAAATATAGCCACAGACGACACTACAGAGAGGAGGCAGCATGGTTCTATAATTACTAATCAAAACAATGAAAGGAGTTCCTCGAAGTTATAAAAATTTATCTTATGTAATTTATTCATATGATATCAAATTTCAGGATATGTATTGTAATATATCCAAATTTTCACTTTGTAGATGCCTTAGATTTAACACATTCGTTGATTCAACAGTTTATGGAGGTTACTAGTTTTTTCTCCTACACTTTTACAAAAGGAGCAAGAGTAGTTGTTAGGGAGGAAAAAACAGGGTTTCATTTTGGCCAAGATGAATCCCCTACTTGGCTTAATCATAAATGAAAGCTTATGAATATTAGGGAAACTATGTCTTATTTGGGCAGGTCTTTGGTAAATAGTTTTTCAACTATTGATTATTGGAGAAAAAATAATAACCCGTTTTATAAAAGAAAAATTCATAAATGAAATCTTATGAATATTGGGGGCACTATTTCTTATTTGGGAAGGTCCTTCGGTAAATAGTTTCTCAACTATTGATTATTAGAGATGGATAATATCCAGTTTAAAAAAAGAAAAATTCAATCTTGTAGTAATATTATCCTACTGCCTTCCAAGAAGATTGCAATTGTTGATAAATTTCTAGCAATGGGTCACATTGGTTTCTCTATCTTTTTTCTTGTAAATTAGCCTATAAAATGCTAGAACATGTACTCCAAAAGTTTGATTGGGCAAGGAAGGTGGGGTAAAAATGATTGATATGGTGTCTTTGTGTTTTTTTTTGTTGCACATTACCAAGTGATCAAGGGCGATTGGACATCCCCAACATTAGTAAACACATGATTTCCATTATTCCTTTGGATTTCTGTAACATCTCTACAAAATTTTAATTTTTTTGGGATTCTCTCAAATGCTGATATACTTTGTGCCTATAAATATTTCCAATGTTATGGGATATTTATGTTAGTGTAAATTTCTTCTTAAATTTAACCTCCTTGCTACATGCTTAGAAGATATATAGAAACTCAAATTTCGATTGTATTTCACTTTCCATATATTTCACTTGCTTATTGGCTTCCACATTCCTACTTCTATTGACATTCCTTTGCACCTCTGGGTGAAATTGCCAGTTTAAAATCAATGCCTATATATGAAATTTCAAGGACTACCATAACTCTCACATAATTCTTTAAAGGGTGCTAGCTCAATGGTAGAGAACCTTCTTTATAAGCAAAATTTTAGTGGTTCAATTCCACTGTGTCTTAATATGAATTAATCAATGATATTATAGTTATTTTTAATTAAATATTTTGAATATTAGCTTATTTCGATGGTTATATATTTTTCTAGATTCATTATTTTATATTGTCTCTAAATAGACAAAAGTGATGTATTATTATATTTCAATGTATTTTTTTATTGTCTCTAGAGAGACAATACTTAGGATCAATGACATTGTCTCTTTACAGACAATATGTCTTGAATCCCAAATATTGTCTCTAGAGAGACACAAATGAAATTGTCTTTGGAGAGACAAAAATGCTTTTGTTATATATTGTATTTATAGAGACAATATTTTAAGACAATTCGATTTGAGACACTTGCTTAAAGACAATAGACAAGTTTTCTCTTGTCCCAAGTTAAGACAGTTTACCCAAAATTTTTCTTAAAACCCCCTTTTGTGTTATAGTGAGACGTAGTTGTGTTTATTTCTCTGTGAGTTGCAACTTGCACGCATTAGCCATTTAAGAAATTATCCTCGATGAATATGGGAACGTAAGTGGTTCCCAATCATCCTTTAATGGATATATTTTTCTTTCTAAAGATTATTAATGCTTCTCATTGCTCTGAGTATTGATCTCCTTTATATAATTTGTAGAGGCATGAAAGCCTAGCAGTTGTCGGCGAAGCTATTGTAGCGCAGTGGAAGCATGGTCGAAAAGTGCAACTTATAGAAGGGGCAAGCATTTGAGCAATGTGTCAAAAAAAGAGAATCAAAGTGCTCAGATTAGAACTCAAAAATATTAAGGTGGAGAATCAAAATGTAGAGGAAAAATATGAAATGCCAGATATAAATCTTAACCATTCCAAAGAATATGAAGAAACCAATGCGATATTGAAGCGACTAATGCTAGATTTGATATCTTTCTCCTGTAAAATTTTTAAGCTTTGGGAACTTAAAATGGAGGAACTACTTGGTTCAATATATTTATGGGAACTTTTTCAAGAAACTTCTATAAATCCCTGAGAATCGAGATAAGAGGTGAAATAACATTGGTTCTTATTATATCAACATTAGATGAAAACATTTTGTCTAGTATTTTGCATGAATTTGGTGAAGTAAAAAGTGCAAAAGTATTTTGTGATATTCTGGAAATTAAGTACAACATGAAGTGGAGTAAAAAAGCTAAAGTTGATGAAGGTGTTGTTAAAAATTGTGATTGTGTTCAAAGCATCATAACGGGGATCAAGATTGAAAGTATGTATGTAGCTCACAATGGAGTAAAATGTGATATTAAGGGAAATCCCTATGATGCAAGTTTTAATGATGAACGTGCAACACTTTATGAACAATTCAACTTTTCAAATGAGTATTGGTTACAAATTATACATGAATTTTTTTTTGAGATGATTTATTAAGTGGAAGAGTAACTATGCTTAAAGATAAATTGGATTATAAAGATGAAACTAAATACAAATATTGTAATGTAGAAAAGAACGAAGATTTGTCAGAAGAAGAAAAGGTTGGAAAGAACCTGAACTATGATGATTTTTAAAATCTCACTAATGTTTATGAGTATACCGGTATTGGTAGTAGCCTCGAAGAAGCAACAAAAAAAGAAGAATATAACTCAATTGTAATCTCGTTTGGACAATACTTAAAAAATTCATTGATGGAAGTGGATTTGTTGAAATGAAATAGAAACATACCAGTTGTAACAAGGAGCAATATATAGTGTCCATGATCTCTAGTAAGAAGAAGAAAAATAAGTTTGGAGCAACAAGTAAAATAATTTTTTCATCGATATATTGTATCAAAGAAAGTAAAAATGAAATATTTAATTCATGTTTTTAAGCCTCGCTCAGACTTAGACCAGGAAGCAAGTTAACATAAAGGTCATGATTAAGGGGAACTGTCAAAATAATAATCACACCCATTGTTCCCATGAATGATGATTATTCTAGATTATTATTAAAAGTTAATAATCCACAAGTTTAAGTAGAAAATAAATGAGAGTTAGTAAAATCCCTATATTCTTGTAGGGGATTGATGTATAAATTAACGTAATTGGGGATTGATGTATAAATTAACCTAACTGGAATGTATTATGTAAGCTTCAATGTTCAATATTCTTCTTTGATACTCGTGAATTTGATGCTCTGATTCTTTTATGTGTGAGTTTAAATTTAACTCCGCTCTGTACCTTGATCACCATGATCAACCAAGGATGTTGATTGGAACTGCAGGTAACCCTAAGGCTTGGGGAGAGATTCCTAATGTTGTGCAGGGACCAGTAATTGATATAGTACTGGTCCCACCAAACCACCATCAATTGAGATTTTTGAAACCAATATTTAAACAAAAATAAATAACATTAATTATAAATAAGTATTAATTTATGTCCAAAATTTCCCCATACATTGACTGGGCCCACAACTTTCCATAAATAGTATTTTACTACTTTAGACTGCAAACCATATTGACCCAACTAGAAAATAGCTAAAGCCATAAAGGCTTCCAAAATGGTCTATTCCAGAACTACAAAGCAGCAGTCACTCCAACCCCCGCTCATCAAAACTACAGCTTTGCATCCCAAATAAATATGCCTACCTGCACATAACAAAAGTGAATGTATGTCAGCCATAACTGGTGTGTTGTTCAACAACTAAACACCCTATGTTCAATAAATGACACCCAACCCAATAACATTTAAACCCACTTTGTTCAATAAATGTCACCCAGACCCAATAACTGCAA
>APFE030260499.1:0-15278 GCA_000404065.3 Pinus taeda | reverse complement strand
ATGTGGATTGAGGTCTCACCCAAAGTAGTATGGGAGGATGCTAGAACTAAGTTTCCACACCTTGGAGATGTTTGATAAGTTCAAGTGGTCCGCGGTTCGACCCTACGCGCATGTCGCTATGCTCACTTACCCGTACCTCGCAGCCTGAGATGTTGCCTTCGCGCAACCCTACTCGGGGGCTAAATGCTATTATTACCCAAGTCCTTACTAATATTCCACTGTTAGTTGATCAATTCAGCCTACTTGCATGCTTTAATTTATACGTAGAAATATAAATCATTCATACATGTGCGCATAGTAAATAAACAATATATTTGCAATTTATATCAAACATGTAATAACCCAAGAATATAGACACAAAATTAAGATAAAACTTCTCTTTATTATTTTGCTTCCTCGGTTATAGACTTGACTCCACCCAGCGCACTTAGTTGCAGGGGTCCGTGCACTCAACTACAGACTACTAGGTCTCTGTGCACTCAGCTGCAGAGCCTTCTCCTAGTGTATAACCCAAGACACACTTAGACACTTAGACTCTTGCCCTTCACTTCTACTTCAGTGTCTATTACTTAGTTATCTTTTACACTTAGAGCCTTGCTATATGTATACAATCTGATGGTCCATAGACCATGGATAGGTCGACATTACATTACAATACTAGGGTGGACAACCCTGTGACTCTATCATACATTTCGCGCTTCGCACCTACAATTCGTGGAGTCTTTACAACAAGATTAAGTCAAAACTTGGGCTTTGAGCCCCAAAACATGCCTTGGGGGGATTCCATGCCCAACAGGCCCCCAACACAAACATCGTGACTCGCCCTCGAGTCACTCGGTCGGTGCGGAGTCCCTCCAACTGTTCTCGAACTGTACTGAGGTCCGTAGCGCACTAAGCTGCTACTGGCTGTATCTGTTGCATCCACTGTTCCGAGACCTCTATGTCTAGGGTGCTTCTCTACATCAATGTGTGCATCCCATGTATGTGCGAGAGATTTCCTTTAATGTTTTCTGTGATAATAAAAGCCTCGTCAATCCAAGGCTGAACACACGCTTTGAGAACTGCCTCCTTGTGTCACATCATGTCCACCTGCTACTTTAGTGCTTTGGCTTGCTGCATCCTCACAAGCCTCTAGGTGAGGACTACTATCTGCGCAATTCCTTGGACACTGTCATATTGCTGCTAGAGTTCTCATGCTTCTGTCTTCAAGTGCTGGATGTTGGGGTCCTCTTGTAGAGTTGTGAGGACCTCAAGTGCTTGTTCGAACATGTTGGTACAATCTTGCATTGCACCTCCAATTTCCTCCAATCTCGCTGTGATAGTGCTAGTGCACTATTCTATGAATTCCAGGGGAGTGGATGGCTATGCCTTTAACTACAGCTCGGTGATTTGAAAATTCAGCTCCAGCTGAACCTTTGTTGTTTCTTGCCTGGCCTCATGGAATCCTACTGCTAGTTTGTGGATCTGCACCTTCATTGGTAGATCTGCTAGATAGCCAACTCTGGGACACTGCGACAAGTGTCGCCTACCACCTACAACAACTACTAATTTTGCGACACCAATTTGTTTTGCTGCAAGTTGAATTGTTCCATGTTTATCTTTTGCTCGCTAAGGACTTGGATCGCGTGGCTCTCCCTAGCGTGCAGCTCTATTGTTATCCCATCTTGTAATAGATATAGTGTCTCATGCGGAAGGGTAGCAAGATTAAGGCCAAGGCCTTTCATCATGCTAATAGAAAATCTATTGGCCTCATTCACTGTCACTAAGGCCCCTTCCAACAACATGAATTTGTTTTCCATCAGTGTGCGCAGTATCTGCTCTGATGACAAGGATCTTGTTGTGAGGTGGGTTGAAAGGGTACCCACCTGAGGGGGATACACTTGTAACTCTTGTAATTGCACCCTGAGGGCCCCTAACATAGTATGGTGCTCCTGCATAAAATCCTGAAGAGCCTCATTGGTGGCATCACACACTGTCTTGCAGATGTCATGGAGATCACCCTCGCTTAGGGTAATGGGGTCAATGGCCAACTTTGAGGCCTTGACCTTCTTCCTCGGTCCTGCTCTCTCTGTTGTGTGTGGGCACTTCAACTGTGTGGATGCGGTCCTTGGGTCCACGCTCCCTTCTGTTGTTTCTTCTTCCCTTGCCTACTTCCCCTGCGATGGGGTTGCTTGGCCCTCGCCTGCCTTCACGGTTTCTTCCTGTGCTGCGAACTCTTCTATAGCCTTTTTCTACTCGATGGATTTCTGCGCTGCTTCCTGCACTGCGTGTGCCTTAGATGCTGATATTTCCTTCTGCCTTTTCTCGACCAACTGTGTGACGCACAGCTTGGCATCGTCCTTCTTCTTTTTTGCTACTACCCTCTCGCGTTCTACAAGATCTGGTGTGTGCCATTCCGGAGGCCATGCCTCCAAGATAGTGAAAATGGCGTCATCAATGGCTACAAAAAGTAGCTCCCTCCACTACTTTGTTGTGTCCTTACATGCCCTAATGTATATATTATGCATATCAGCTTTGAATTTTTCAAAACTCTGCAGACTGTTGTACACTGTGGGTGACAAGCGTGGCTTTCGATTGATCCATATCTGGATGTTCATCTCCATGAGCACCTAGAAGATTTTTTTGTTGCGTATCGTTTTCTCATCCTTCATGGCCCCGAGCGAAGCGTACTTCACGGCCTCTGGTAAATCTCTGTCACTTGTGGGGAATTGACTGCCCTCCGGTAGTTCCCCTGCTACAAGCACTATGGATAACAACAACCACGCATAGTGGAAGGTTTAACCCTGCTCCTGGGCTTCACGACAATTCTTCAAGAATTCCATGTAGAGGAATTCAACCCAGTTAAACTGCAACCCCTCCACGCACTGCTTGACCAGTGCCATCACTGATGTAGGTACCTCATCTGCACGACACTTTCGCATAGCTTTTCCGGCCATGATTTGTGTTGCTACGTGTACCACTTTGTTATTGATGCTAGAGATGGTGTAGCTTCTCTTCTTCTTCTCCAGCTTGTACTTCTTCTTCATGGCCTCTGCGAGGGAAAAATCACTACCCTTCCCTTCCGATATGGTCACTAGGTCCTTTCCTTTGTATGGTAGCCGAGAAATTTGATGGATTAGGTTTGCCACGATGGGGATAGGCTCCTACAACCATAGATACCCATCATGCACTAGGAAGAGCAACTAGTTGATGATGAAAATGGCTATTGGGGCATGGTGGAAATGCGACACCCATAGCAGGTTCAGTAGCCTGGCCTTTTCCACTCCATGCAGCCACTTCCGTGGCTCTAACATTGTCACCATCCCCACGCTATTATGCTTCATGAGATTCCCATTTTCCATGTGAGAGAACTTCTCGTAGTCAATGAGGTCCCAATCTTCAAACTTCATGGTTGGCACATGGCCTAGGTGCGTGCCTTCAAACATAACGTCGTCTGGGATCCTAGAGGGAACTCTTGGTTTCATCCAGGTCCCTGGGAACTTTGGCCTTCCCTTTTCATTGGGGGACATATGCAGGAAGTTTTGTCGTAGAGCGAGTAGGTTGAATATCCTCCTCCATGCCTTCGTCTTCTTTCTCTGCGATGATAAGGGCCTACAAATCTTCTTCCTCCTCATCTATTTCTATCATGAGAACTTTCCCCTTCTCTTCCATTGATAGTTTGCTGCGTAGCGGGTTCCTATGGGACACACGTACTGGAGCCATTGCTTGTTTATCTTTCTTGGGTCTTAGCTTACACGGTGATTTGGGGATCTCTGCTACAACCCCGACACCTTCTGGAACATCCTCCAAAATTGGGGTCTACGCGGCCTCGACGGTTACTTCTTCTATTCCCAAACCATCGTTAGTTGATGTCATTATATCTGGGACGTAATGTGTCACTCGTGAATTCAGGGGCTCAATCAATGCTCAGCTCATAGTGCTCAAGGCTTTGCTCAATCACTCAATTCTCAAATGACCAAGTGTTGTTTGCTAGGTAGCCCCTTGCATTTTATAGCGCCTTTTGAATTCGAATTCGACCATCCCCTCAATTCCGGGTGATTAATGCTTTCTTGGCGGCATATTTTCCCAAATCTTGCCCATAAATCACGTCTTAAATGTCTGTCGCCCACTCCATTTCACCTCAAGTCCATCATCCCATCGTGAATAGTGACTTCAATGGTCACTTTTTGGCCAATCCATGTGGCAACGCAGTCTCCCGTGTGTGGTTGTGGACCTTGTGACTCTCTGCTTCTAGCACATCTCCAACATCGCACAGCTCTGGGGTAGAATATTTTATAGTCCCACGCTCCCTTCCAACTTCCTGGAGTGCTAAGATTGTCCTTCCCTTGGCTAGTCAGGTTGTCGCACCACCCGTGTGGAGCCCCATCCTATCCTTTATCACGGTTCTTGGAGAATCCCCACCTTATATGGTTGCACACTTCTTCATTTGCAACGTGCTACTGTGGTCACTACGCTTGATGATATGCGGTCCAAGCCAAGGCATCAAACTAACCAATTCACAACGATAGTTCTCAAACTTGTTAGTATGATTGCACACACCTTGCCTTATCATCCTAGTTTTCTCGGCGAGAAACTATTCCTTTATCTCGTATTCCAGCTTCTTGACCTCCGTGTCCATCAAAGCACTTTTCTCTCTTAACCATACCCTTTCTTTTTCAATTTTGCAAAGTCTAAGGTTTCCCTGTTGGCTTTCTTCCTCAAGTCTCATGTGTTCTGTCTCTTGTGGCTGTGTGGTTCCTTCTTTCTGGGATTTGCGAACCATTGTATCTACAGGTGCTGTGATGCACAGACTAGGCTTTGTCTGCTCCATAGGGATTACAATGTCTACTTCATACTTCAGCGTCGAAAGTGCTCGCATGGTCATGGTTTTGCACATGATCCTATAAGCCCATAGAACCGTTGGTATGCACAGATCCCATTTAGTGTGTCTCACATGGTGGATTGCATCTAGTACTTCACATACTTTTTCAAAGGCTTCCACGCAGATAATCTGCAATGTGCTTGGTCTTATCCTACTTCATTGTTCGCACCATCTTCTTGCCCGCTCCTGTTTGTTGGACCCATTTCCTATCGTGAGGATGGTGTGCATTCATGCAGGTTGCGTACCATATGCTTGTACCCATCGGGAGAGGTGGGTGTGAAAGATGTTTCACCCATCATACCTGGCCTCCATCCACATTTGATGCTTTCCAAACCATATGAGCATCATCCTTCTACATTCACACCAGTCCTCAAAACTTCTTTGATGTGTAACCTAACATTTTGTGGGAGTAGTAGGTAGTGCCCATTTCAGAGCATCAAAACGTTGCTGTTCTAGTACTTCTCTTTCAAACTTTTTAAGGAAATCATCCACCTCACTCAACCCGTCATACATAGGCGGATCCCTTACCTCTGTTGTCACACAATGCAATGATCTTACTATCATGTTGCAATTGAGCGTGGTTACCTCGTGTAACCAGTTCTGCCATTGTTCTATTTCCTCATCCAAATCTAAGGTGTAGGAGCTTTCATGCTCCCATGAAATCCTGCCATCCACTGTAAGATTCACCCAATCCTGTTCCAGAGCGGTTATCGTGTAGATATAGTCTAGATTGTCATTTCTCTCATCGTCACGCATTGGCTCTGTGTAGCGCAATCCTTCCACAGGGTCTAAAGGTACCACTATGCATAGTGACTTTTTCTAAAAAATCATCCCGTGCTTCTTTAGATTTATCACTCCATTTATGTCAGTGGCCCAATCTATCCCCAGTAGCACAGGATAGGGATGGCTGTCATCAACAATCTCTATCACTTCGAAATCTGCAAGCACGCTGGCACCTTCGATATCTACCATTATTCCCTGCAATTGAATAGGAGACCATTGCAACGTGGGCCTGCCCATGCGCTCTCATGTTTGCTTTGGTAGGACGTTCGCATCCAATCCTAGATCCAAAATCACTTGATCCATTTCATATTCCCCAATTTGTGCAGTTAATCTCATCTCCCTTCCTGTTCACATTGTGTGCTTTCCGAGCTTCCAGACTGCGCCCGATTCTCCTGACCAGGTGCACCTAGTGATGAGTTCTTACAGTCCCTTCATAGCCTTGCTGTTGCACAACAACTTCATGCATGTGTCTAGAAAGCTAATGAGCATTGATGGGTCCATCTCCAGTTCTAGTTTGTCTTTAGTACCTGAAGTGGAGTCCTCCATGAAGCTCTTCTTAGCTTCCATGAATGTCTGCTTCGTGTGCTCCAAATCGAACTTTGGTTCCTTTGTTAGAGCCTTGTGAACCTAATCACTCTCGTTTGGCTACTTACCTTTGTCATCTCCTGTCATAATACGACTTCAAAGCATGATGTTTACATTTTGGTCCTCTTCGTGCGGCTCAGACCTCATCATTTGAAAGTTCTGAGTTGGTGGAGGCTGGAGTGTTCCTTTATCGTACAACCTCGCTATTAGTGTGGGGTAGCCCTCCATCTCATGATCAAACTAGGTACAATATAAACATGATGCTCTCATTGGATTTGTAAAATTGTGGGCATAATGCCTTGGCTCTTCGCAATTATAACAAATTAGCTGTCCACAACCCCTTCCTAGTCCTATTCCACCTCGACCTCGTCTATGCCCCTGAAATCTAGTGTGCACCATCCTTGCATTTTGATCAAGGGCTCATGTTTCGGTCTGAACTCTGTAGGTAGGAGTCTGATCCATCATCATTTCATAACTTCTACAAGTGCGCTCATCATGGCCTACTGATCTGCAGAAGTTACAAAAAAACTGCTGGGACGTCTGCATATACTTTTGGAATAGGTGGTAGTTATCTGTAGCATGCTTCCCTCCTATCTGACAAATCGCGCACCATAATGCAGGCGCCATGCTTGGTCTTGCTTGTGCCTCTAGTCTCAATGGCATTGGTCCTCCTCCTACCAGGTAGTTTGCGAAGACTAGATAATGGTCCTTGTCATTTCCCTTGCCTTTGCACTTTATGCACCATACCTCCTTGTGCGCCTCTAGGCGAGTTGTCTTATCTTGTTTCAAACTCTGAATCTCAAGACACAAATTTTTCAACTATGCGTGGATCTGTTGGACTCCCAAACTAGGATCTTGTATTGGGGTCTCATGCAGTCTCATTGTAATCTCCAAGGCTTCAACTTGGGTGGATAACTTCTATTGTGATAGTGTGGTCCCTAGATGCGGCATTAGTGACGCTATAAACCATGCACGATGTTGCCCATCTGTCAAGGTCATGTTGGCTTCACGAATCATACCCTTCAGTCTCTGATCTAGCTCCCAGGGGGTCTCACCTGGAAGCATCGCGATTTCCTTAAACCTAATAATCGATCGTGTCTCAGATTTTGGCCTACTAAATTCCCTTTTTATGGAAACTTGGATATCCATGATCCCTATATTTGGATTTTCATTGGGATGCTTAATGTACCACTTTAGTGTGTGGTCCTACAACATGCTTACCATTGTTTCCTTCTTTATCTTGTCATCCATGACTCCTGTGCTTCCCATACAGCCTTTACCATGAACCAAAATTGGTCTGGATCTTCGTTCCCTACTCCTTTAAACACCGACAACTTTATTACGCTCACCATATTGAACTATGGTGGTCGCGAAGGTGGTGTGGGCAGAGATGGGGGTGAAGATGGTGAAACTGGTGGTGGTGTAGGTGGGGGTGGTATGCGTGGTATTCATTGCCTTATCAGACTGATCGCACTTATTGGTGAAACTTTTGTGAGCTCTTCCTCGCTTTCTCACTGAGGTAAAATCAAGGGGCTAGTTTCTATTTCTGTGCTACCTTCATTTCTATAGATCCTCCCACTTCGCGTAGCCCCAAACATCAATTTATTCACATAACCCACTTTTCACACAGTAGCATTTTAATCCAAGTGTTCAAAGGTTTAACGTACTTACCTTGCGTCCCTTTGAGGAAGCGTCGTTCCACCTCATTGTAGCTTAATGAAGTATCTACTATGAACTCGATGATAAACCCCCTATAATTCAATCGAGCCAATGGTCCACAGTGCGTGCGATCTTATCTCCTGATGTTTCTAGTTTGCGCACCAACTCTGGAGTCCACACAATAGGTTTGTCAAGCCTACACCTTCCTTGACTATCTACTAGCTTCGTGATCCACTCGTACAACTCAGAGGGGAAGGATGAAAAGAAAATTTCATGGATTTCAGCGTATAAGTAGCACTCTAACCAATGTTCCTTCGATACTCGTGGATTCTTGTTTTCCTTCACCACGAACTCGTGAATCTTTCTATCTAGCCACTCTTCAATTTCTTTCTTTGTTAGATTATAGTGACACGACATTAGACATCTCTTATGCAGATCCCAGTCCTGGCCATGGAACCATTTGTCAGCTTGTTGGAGCCTGAACCAGGTTTAGAGGTGATTTAGCCAAACAAATCCCGGTACTACTGGCCCTTTCGGAAAAAGTCCACAGAGCGCAGACTGAGGTCTCACCCGAAGTAGTATGGGAGGGTGCTAGAACCATGTTTCTGCACCTCAGAGATGCTTGATGAGTTCATGTGGTCCGTGGTTCGACCTTGTGCGCACGTCACTACGCGCACTTACCCATACCTCACAGCCTGAGTTGCTACCTTCGCGCAACCCTACTTGGGGGCCAAACACTGTTATTACCCAAGTCCTTACTAGTATTCCACTATTAGTTGATCAATTCAACCTACTTGCATGCTTTAAGTTATACATAACAATATAAATCATTCATACAGGTGCGCGTAGTAAATAAACCATTCTTCCTTGGTTACAAACTCGACTCCACCCTGCGCACTCAATGCAGGGGTCCACGCACTCAAATGCGGACTACTAGGCCTTTATGCACTCAGCTACAGATCCTTCTACTACTCTACAACCCAAGACACACTTAGACACTTAGAATCTTGCCCTTCGCTTCTACTTTGCTCTCTATTACTTAGTTATCTTTTACACTTAGAGCCTCCGCTATGTATACAATCTCATGGCCCGTGGACCATGGGTAGGCTGACATTACATTACAAGACTAGGGTGGACAACCCTATGACTTTATCATACATTTCGCGCTCTGTGCCCACAATTCGCAGAGTCTTTACAACAAGATTAATTCAAAACTTGGGCTTTGAGCCCCAAAACATGCGTTGGGGGGATTCCATGCCCAACACTCCTCTAAGACTTATTTCTCTGCGCTAACTCCATAAGAATCCATTTGTTGTACCCATAGACAAAAACATAGATCTACTTTAGAGTCTCTAAGACACACCTATTTATAAAATCCCATGGTCCACGGACCAAGGGTAGATCTCTAAACTAACTCAATATTTTACATAAACGAGGGTAAAATCCGTTTTTGAATCCTATCTACCTATGCGCTCTGCATCCACAATTCACAGAGACTTTACATATTTTTGTCAAATTTACATCAACACTTGGGTTTTTAACACAAAAATGACCCAAGGGACCCCATCCCAATAGGCTCCCAACAGAAAGGTCATGAATTGCCCTTGAGTCACTCAACTGGTGCAGTGATCTTATTGCGAAGATCCCCTAGCTCCTCTTGCACAACTGCTACTTCAACAATGCTCTGTGTAGCCGCTTACTTCACTTATTCAACGAGCTGCTCTGTAGTTGGTCCTTCACCGTCCAACATGATCTTCTGCTGTGTGAGCCGCAAGTTTGTCAAATTCTCTTGAATTTGGTTGAGGCTTGGTAGGTTTCTTTCAACCAAGGGCCCAACCTAGCCTTAAGTAGCCTCTTTTTTGTGAGGAGATGCTTCCTCTCCTGCAGCTTGGTGAAGCGTTGTGCTGTAGTTATGGAGCGCACCGTTGCCATAACCTCGTCATATTGCTTTTGGAGCTTGTGGATCTTTGCACTCAATATCTATAGGTTGGGGTCTTCCTGCAGGGTTTCCACCAACTCCATTTCCTATTCAAGCAAAGTTGTGTAGTCAATGAGTGCGGCATCGATAGTAGCCATCGCTTCCTTGATGGCAGCTCCGCGCTGTTCCCTGAACTCAGGCAAAGTTGAAGGTTGTGATTTGAGTTGCAGCTCAATGATTTTCATGTTGAGTTCAAATTGAACTCTTGCCACCTCTACTTTTTCATCGAGGATGACTGCAGCTAGTTTCCAGATCTTGGCCTCTAGTTGTGCGTCCTCAAGTATGTGCAACTCCTACACTGTTCTACATGGCTCTGCAATTGCGGCCACTAGCTGCGAGTTCTACACCTGGATAGTATCCCTTTCCTTAAGGGCCCACGTCTTCTTGGTGAAAATTTGTTCATTATTCATCCAATGCTTTATTATTAAACTGAGAGCACACTGCTCCCGAGCTCATAGTTCCACTATCACTCCTGTCTGTAGAGCATGAAGAAATTCATTGGGGAGCGCTATAATATTGAGGCCGATGTTCTTCAGGGTACTTAGGATGATATTGTCATCGACTAATTCCGTGCTCAGGGACCCTTCTGGTAGAGCAACTATTCTAAGGTCCACTGTCCTTACCAGTTTTGCAGCTTGACTTGTCCCCAGTGCTAGGCTCGTCTGTGTTGTGCTCACTTTTCCTGTGCCCACCTATATTTGGCTAGTTTGGATCTACAGTTTGTACAGATGCTTCTACACATTTCCCAGTGACTTCATGTATTGTTGCTTGAATTTCTGCAACCTTTTGGTTGTAGTGTCGCGCACCTTGTCACCGATCTCATCGAGATCACCCTTTGTCAGGGTGACGGGGTCTTGCTGTGCTTTAGCTGACTTCTTCTTTTTGCGGGAACCTGCCTGCTACTATTCTCTGTGCTTCCTTAGCCTAAATGGGGTGCTCTACCCCTCATCAATGCCACCACCCTACGCAAACTTCTTTTCCTCCCTGGTTTTTGGTGAAGGGGATTTTCCTCTTTGTTCAGAGTTGCACTGTTCTTTTTCAACCTGTTCCTTTTCAACAGACTCCTTTTCCATTCGAGCCTTCTCTTCGTCTTCGTTCTTCCGCTGCGCGGCCAAATTTTGTACCGCTTGTTTTATTGCCTCCTTCCACTTCTTTACAGAGGAGCTCCCTGCACCTTTGCTGGTGCCTACATCTAAGTTGGATGGGGTGCGCCAATTTGCCGACCAGCGCTTGATCACTTCCTGTATGGCATCATTGGTGACCAAATACGAAAAATCGAACCCATTTTGCTGCGGGTCCTTCCACACCCGAATGTAGACATGGTGGAAATTGCCTTGTACTCAACATACGCATACAACTGCTCATAAAAGGTTGGGGACAACTTTGGGCAATGGTTGATGGCCCTCTGGAAGCTCGCTTCCATTAATACCCAAAAAATGTTCGTTTCTGTGACCCACGTAGGGTCCTTGGTGGCCTAGAGGGAGGCAAACTATGTGGCCTCCGACAATTCTTCCTTCAATGGAGGAAACTGGCTGTCCTCTGGCAGATACCATGCGACCAACACAATGGGGAGCAACAACCACGTGTAGTGGAAGGGATTTCTCTCATCTTGGGCCTTGCGACAATTTGTAAGAAATTCACTGAATAAATACTGCAACCAATTAAACTGCATGCCCTCTGTGCATTGTGCAATTAATGATATCATAGGTGCCAGAACCTCATCCGCGCAACACTTCCTCATAAATTTTCTCGACCAGTATTTGGGTGGAAATCTACATCACGGGATCATTGATGAACGTGATGGAATAGCCATGCGGCTTCTTGTTGAGTTCAAACTGCTTTTTCATCTTCTCTGCCAAGTCTCTCTCACCTATATTTCCACCAAATCCTTGGCTGGATTCAAACCCTCATGTGACAGGTGTGTGATCCTATGGATGAGCATATCCATGATGGGTATAGGTGTGCCAAGCTATAAGCACCCATTGTGCACTAGAGTAAGTAGCTGTCACACATAAGTGGTGTTAATATTAGTATGGTGGTAGTGGGGCACCCAAAACAAGTTCAACAACTCAAATTTCTCCATTCCATGGATCCATTCAACTGTCTTCAACTCAGTGAAACATGAGTCTTGTTAATACAAGCACCTCATATAATTTTCTTTCTTGAGGTGATGGAACCGCTGATGGTAAGCTAGGTCCCAATCCTCCATTTTTAATAGGGGAACCTGCGCAAGGCGTGGTCCTTCAAAAGTTATCTTCTCCAGAAATAGGGGTGTGTAAATGAGGAATTTGTCTGAGTCTAGGTCCATGGGGACCTTCAACTTACCTTTTTGTGGAGGGACATATTCAAGAAATTTTGTGATGGGTCTACTACCTCAGCATCTATATCCTCAGTGCCTTATTCAACTTACAAATCCACAACCTTCTCAGGCTGCTTGTCCTTCTTCTACTTTTGAGCGGCCACATGTTTCCTGGGTGACTCGCGCACTGGCACCAACCTCTTCTGCTTGTCTTTCTTCATCTTCCGGGTTTCTCGTACAGATGTAGGGTTCGACCTAGGTGACCTCGATGCTGCAGGCACAAGAGATAGAGCTTCCATGCTGACCACCTCTGTAGTAGCTCCTTCATATGCAATGTCTCCCCTAGTGCTCACAGTTTCAGTAGGGCTTCGACCCAACATGGTTTCCAGGGTAAATTTCTGATTTAGCTCGGGAATATTGGCAAATGCAAGACTCGCGAACAAATCCTCAAATAACTAGCGACTCATAAGAAATAGATAACTTAGCTCACAAGCTCTAAGTGTGAAAAGTGTTCACTGTTGGACTAGCATGCTTAATTTATAGGGGATTTTGAATTCAAATATGACGGTTCCCCCCAAAATTCTATCATTAATGCTGGTTTGGTGGTAGATCTTCAAATATTTTAGCCTTAAATGCTGCCCACCCACCCCTCTTAACCGTCTCTTGGATGTCAAATCATGAACAATGACTCTAACGATCACTTTTTGGCTATGCTTTGCGGTATCTTATTTCATAGCGTAGCTCTCTTCACGTAGCCTCTGATATGTGACGTCTCCCTTTTGTGCGCAACCAGCATGTTGTGTAGTTCCTCAAACGAGGCAGTGTATTTTATAGTCCTGCACTCCCTTGTAGCTGCCTGAAGTACTAGACTATCCTGCCATCATATAGTCATTGAGACAAATCTCCTGTATATGGCTTCAATCGACTTCCATTAACCCTCCTCGGAAAAGGTTCTCCATTTAGCTTTGCAAGCTGAACTGCGCCTCCATCTGTAATTTCTTTGATGACATATGGTCTAAGCCAGTGCATCTAAAAATTTCTCAGAAACTTAGTGAACTTACTATCATATAATAAAACCAAGTCATTTACCTTAAACATGTGTAGCTTGATGTGTCGATCGTGCCATGCTTTTTCACACTCCTTTTGTACTTACTGATGGAAACCAGCTAAGAATCTGTCTTCTTCAAGATCCATTAGCTGCACGAGCCGCTCTTCCAAGGCTTTGTGGTCCGCCATCCCTGTGAAAGTTGCTATGCGAAGACTAGGCATGATATATTCCATAGTTATCATGACTTCAACATCATAGACTAATAAAAAAGGTGTCTAACCTGTTATCTTTTTGCAAGTAGTCCTGTACGCCCATAGTACTGTAGGTACGCACACAACCCAATCATTCCACTGTGCATTGAAAACCTTTGCCATTGCATTATCCAAGATATTATTAAAGGCCTCAACTGTACCATTAGCCCGAGGATGATACGGTGTGCTCTTCTAATGATAAACCTGGAACTCTTCGGTCAGCGTGCTGATTGTCTCATTGAGGAAGTGCGTAGCGCGATCACTCATCAATAATTTTGGGCATCCGAATTTGGTTAACACATACTCAAACAAGAAATTTTCTGCCATGGCCCCTGTACAATCCTTCATAGGCTATGCCTCTGCCTATCTGGTCAGTTACTCTGTTGTGGTGATGATATAGTGTGCACCTGTTTTCTTGCCTTGGGGTTGGATCAGTTTGACAAATTCAATTTCCCATTTATCAAATGGCTGCAATGACACCTGAGGGTTCAATGGAAGCTCATCCCTTCACAATGGTCTACTCATTCTCTGACATGCATCGCATGCCCTACAATATGCTTTATTATCCTTATGTAACATAGGCCACCACAAACCTACGCGCAAAATATTCTGCGTTGTCACTTTTCCTGCATAATGTCCTCCCATAACTCCTCCATGAGCTTCAGTGAGGATGCTATTTCGTTCAAAATCAGGCACATATCGTCGGAGTATCTCGTCTGAACCCATTTTATATAAATGTCCTGCAATTACTGAGAAATTTGCTGCCCACACTACTAACTCTTTCTTTTGTTGACTGGTGTATCCTTTTGGAGCCATACCTATAGTCAGAAAGTGGATAATATCAACAAAATGGTTATCCACTACGCACACCACGAAGAGCTACTCGTTGGGTAGCCCTTCCTCCAAATTAGCATGCTCCTTGTTACACAAAAATATCGTCACCTTGATTATTTGCAGTCAGTATGGGTCTCTCACTACCTATACCAACCTCCTAAGCAAGTCTCAGACCTCAGCTCTTCAAAACAAGCTTTGGAAATGAGAGAAAGACATCAAAAAGCAATGTAACTCTGGTTTCGCACTTTCTCTCACTTTTGCCTGTGGGCCCACACCTTTTGTTTAGAGTATCTGCGTACTTATACGCACTGTATGTAAAGGGGAGGGTGCGTACCCCTGTGAAAGTCAAAAGGCGCATTTTTTATCTTAAAAAACTCACTTTGGGTTAACTATAGATGTTTCTAGAAGGAATTTTGACGTGGATTGTTCGCTCCAAAGTGGTTCGTGCATCCCATAACTGAAGGAGCTAATCCCTTGTTATGAGGAGCTATCCCTTTGAAGGAGGATTCTATCCCTTTGAAGGAGGACCTAGTAACTGCCCTCCATTGCACTATAAATTGAGGCATTAGGTTAGTGGCTAGGAGGTTAGAAGCTGAACTTTTGAGGGTAAATGCTAGTGAAATCAAGACTTCCTATTTGAGCTTAAGAGGAGAGATCACATACCTTTTTGGCCTCATTGGGGAGTGAATGAAGCTTTTCAAAGTAGAGGAGACTTCTTGTTGGACCCTGGGAGGAGCTTGTACAGCGTCAAGGCAAAGGTTATAAGGTTCTTCTCTTTTGAATTAATACAATCAAGCTCATTTTTCTCAACAAGTATCTCATGTTATTTGTTTCATGGACTCCTTGACTTTCATGTTAAATATGTTTATAATACTGGTTATTCAGGTGCTATTTAATCGTTTGCCTTGTTTGTGTTTGCAGGTTTGTGACAAAGGAATTTACTTGGATCAAAGGAGCAAAGGCATCTCCAAACTTGCGTT
>APFE030260492.1:0-10749 GCA_000404065.3 Pinus taeda | reverse complement strand
AAATTATTGTCATTTCCAGATTTTAGAATTTTTATCATGCTTGGATTTAAAACTAAATGCATGGAGTGATAAGGAAAACTGATAACCAGAGTGGGGGTTGAAATTTCTTCATGGTATCAGAGCTTGGTTCTCTGAAAAGTGCAGTTTGGGACAACAAAATGAAAAATACAACAAGTTGATTTTTACACAAAAAACATAAACCTTTACCACAAATTTGAAAATATTAGTTTGGTAGGACAGTGAGATGCCTTTGGCTGGTTAGATGGGCATAACAACTACAGTGCATGGAAGGAGAGAATCTAGAGCATCTTTGAGGAAGCAGAAGTCTAGGGCATTATGGTAAATACCACACAGAACCCAGTAGTAGTACATGCTGACCCCGTACTGTTGGCAAAGTTTAACAAAAAGAATGCTAAGGCAAAAAGATTGATTCTGGAAGGAATCAAAGACCATGTTATTCCTCATGTGAGAGGAAAGACTTATGCACAAGAGATGTGGACAGCCTTGACCAGTCTTTACCAGAGCTCAAATGAAAACAGAAAAATGGTCCTAAAGGAGAAACTGAAGGCCATTAAAATGGCTAAGGCTGACAGTGCTACAACATACCTCACAAAGATCACTTCAGTGAGAGATGAGTTGGCAGCCATAAGTGAGATCATTGCACCCACTGAGTTGGTGAGAATTGCTTTGAATGGTCATCCCAAGACTTGGGAGAATTTTTTGGATGGCATTGTTGCACGGGAAAACCTTCCCGATTGGGAAAGGTTGTGGGATGATTGCATTCAGAATGAGATCAGAAACAACCATCTTGGGGAAGCCAAATAGGTGGAGGAGGATGACAATGTGGCATTGTTAGCAATAGGCAAGAAGGGCAAAGCAAAGAAGCAAGCTTCCAACAGTGGAGGCAAAGGCAAAGGTAAATGCAAGTAGTAGAACAAGGAGAAGGACTATTCCAAAGTCAAATGTTGGAATTGTCAAAAGTTGGGATACTATGTTGTTGTGTGTCCGAAGAAGAAGAAAAGGAAAGGGAAAGACAAACCCATGCCAACTTCTGCAGAGATAGAGATCTTCTTAGAGAGATTTGATCGGGAGTTTGGGTTCATAGCTTGTGAGGCCATTAGTGCAGGATCACCTGCCATACTGGTTCAGAGGGAGTGTGCATTCCCTGCTGCTAGCAGAGCATCTTCTAGCATTTGGTATGTTGACAGTGGCGCTTCGCACCACATGACAGGAGTAAGAGAGTACTTCTCAGAGCTTTCAGAGGGTGATACTGATATGGAGGTAGTACTTAGTGATGACAACATTGTTAGAGTAGTCGGTGTGGGGACATTGACATTTGATAGGGGACCCAAACCTCCCTTGAAAGTGTTAGATGTTCTATGTGTGCTTGGAATGAAGAAGAACCTGATATCCGTCTCAGCACATGAGGACAGAGGGTATGATGTGTTGTTCAAGAGAGGGTAGGTGCTTATATATCCTAGGGGAACTCCAACTTCTTCAGCTAGAGAGATTGGTGTGCGCCATGCCAAGGTGTACAAGCTCTCATTCCAGCCCTTGATGGCATTGAGTAGCAACACTCGAGACAGGACCGACAACAGATCTAGCAGTTTAGAGTTGTGTGAGATTTGGAATCGTAGGATGGGGCACATGTATCAATGGGCCTTGAGTACATTGCGGGGGATCACCACTAGTGTGCCAGATTTCAGTTCTAATCACCTTGATGTATGCAGAGGATGTGCTATGGGGAAGTTTTCCAGATCCCCTTTTCCCAGTAGTGACAACAGAGCGACTGGGATCCTTGACTTGATGCATACCGATGTGAATGGTCAGATGTCTCATGTATCCTTGAGTGGCTATGAGTACTATATTTTATTCATTGATGACCACTTCAGGAAGACCTAGATTTATTTCTTGAAGACCAAGAGTGAGGTCTTCAAGCGGTTTTAAGAGTTCAAAGCTCTTGTGGAGACCTAGACAAGTAGGAAGATCAAGGTCCTCAGGTCGGACAATGGAGGGGAGTATACCCTTGGTGAGTTTGTTGATTTTTGTGTTGAGGCAGGCATTAGGAGGGAGTTCACAGTTCCTTACTACCCCCAGCAGAATGGGGTTGCAGAGAGGAAAAATAGATCCATTGCAGGGGCTGCCAAAGCCATGCTTCACGATCAGGGGTTACCTTTATTTTTTTGGGCAGAGGCCTGCAACACTGATGTGTACTTGCAAAATAAGAGTCCACATCGTGCCTTGGGGAATGTGACTCCGGAGGAGACATTTTCTGGGAAGAAGCCTGATGTTGGGCACTTTCGTATCTTTGGGTTCCTTAGATATTCCTATGTCCCCAAGGAGAACAGGACCAAGCTAGAGCCCACTGTAGACAAGGGCATCTTTGTGGGTTATAGCGAGACCTTGAAAGCTTATTAGATTTATATTCCTGTGCAGAGGAAAGTGGTTGTCAGGCAGGTTCAAAAGTTCGAGGAGGAGAGAGCTTTTAGAAGGTCATGAGAGTTAGAGTATCCAGAGTCACCAGACCCTCAGGAGCAGTTGAGCCGGTCACAAGGATCCAGTGGTCAGGGATCAGGAGGTACATCAATTACAGTGTCAGGTCCATCAATGAGAAGTAGCTCTTAGAGTCAGGTGCGTGGTTCCTCGGGCAGTACGCAGAGCAGTTCGCAGAGCAGTTCACAAGGTAGTCCACTAATGGACAGTTCGCATGGTACTTCAGCATCTACAACAACAGATTTAGACATGAGGTCAGTTGACAGGCCTTCAAGAGTTCAGGCTTCTGATGATGATGAGGATTCTTTCACTCTGGTGGGAGAAGTATGCTCGGGGAAGAGGAAGCCCAAGTGGCTTCAAGATACCTTGTGTGAGGCCGCATCAGTTGCTGCGTCAAAGAGACAGGTTAGAGAGAGTAAACCACCTAAGCGGTTCTGTAGTTACATGGCATTGGTAACAAGCATTGTTGACTCTGAGCCTTCTAGTTAGGAGGAGGCCGCCAGTCAGCAGGTCTAGAGAGAGGCCATGATGGAGGAGTATTCTTCTATTATGAAGAACGATGTTTGGGAGGTAGTGCTGAGGTCTGAAGGTAAATCAGTTATTACTTCTAGATGGATCTACAAGATAAAGCATGCTGCAGATGGTAGCATCGAGAAGTTCAAGGCTCGATTTGTGGCGAGAGGGTTCTCACAGGTAAAGGGAGGTTACTATGAGGAGACCTTCACTCCTGTAGCTCGGTATACATCTATTTGCTCCATTATATCAATTGCAGCAGAGATGGGTTGGAAGATCCACTAGATGGATGTGAAGGCCGCATTTCTCAATGGCTTTATTCAGGAGGAGTTTTATATTGAGCAACCGGAGGGCTTTGAGGTGCATGGGAAGGAGTCCCATGTATGCAAATTGAAAAAGGCACTCTATGGCCTAAAGCAAGCTCCTAGAGCTTGGTACTCTAGGATTGATACATACTTGCAGCAGTTGGGTTTCACAAAGAGAGAGGCTGATCTGAACCTATACTTTATTGTGGTGGGTGAGGATCCTCTCATTCTGGTGTTGTATGTTGATGACTTGATCATCACTGGTGCAGAGAGACTCATTGAGGGCTGCAAGAGAGATCTTGCTTCAGAGTTTGAGATGAAGGATATCGACTTGATGCATTATTTTCTGGGATTGGAGGTGTGGCAAGAGGAGGGGCATTTCTTCTTGGGACAAGGGAAGTACATTGTGGATATTCTTAGCAGATTTCACATGGAGGACTGCAAACCCATGTCTACACCTATGATCACTAACTGGAAGAATCTTCACGCTTCTAATTCCGAGTTGGTGGATCCTACTCTATACAGACAATTGATTGGTTGTTTGATGTATTTGGTTAACGCTCGACCAGATATATGTTTTGCAGTTAACACTATCAGTCAGTTCATGTGTGAGCCCAGGAGAGTGCTCTGGGTGGCTGCAAAACACATTCTTCATTACTTGCAGGGGACTGTGGATTTTGGTCTAGATTATAGACAGGGTGATGGAGTGAGACTGGCAATGTACACATGTTCAGATTGGGCAGGTTGTGCTTTAGATAGGAAGAGTACTCCCTGGTGTTGTTTTGGGTTGGGTTCGGCAGTTATGTCGTGGATCAGCCGGAAACAACAGTCAGTTGCATTGAGTTCAGCTGAGGAAGAGTATATGGTTGCTAGTTTGGTTAGTTGTGAGGCCATATGGCTTTGCAAGATGTTGTTTGGTATATTTGGTCAAGCATTGAGACCTTCAATGATTTATTGTGATAATCAGAGTTGCATAAAATTCACAGAGAATCCAGTTTTTCATGACAGATCAAAGCATATTGAGATCAAGTATCACTTCATTAGAGACTATGTCCAAAAGGGAGCTGTCAAGCTTGAGTACATTTCCACAAATGAGCAGGTAATGGACATTTTCACCAAAGCCTTACCACGGGGCAAGCATGTCTACTTCAGAGACAAGATGGGAGTGGTGAGGAACACTTTCCTCGGTAAGAGGGAGTGTTGAAATTTGGGTACTAGAGGACAAGTGGTTCCCTAAGGCTTTGATCTTTGGCCTAGGGAGAAGTGTCCAAATTTATTTGTACTTTTCTCCTAAAGTGACTTTATAAGTGGTAAAGCTACATTGTAATTTAAAAGTGACTTTATAACTGGTAAAGTTACATTCTAATTTAAAAGTGACTTTATAAGTGGTAAAGTTACATTCTAATTTAAAGGTGACTTTATTAAAGTCAATGAAGAATTAGAAAGTGAAAAAGTGACTATGGAAATAAAAGGCTAAGTGGGTCTTTATTTAAGTGGGTGAGTTAAAAAATAGAAAATGAGAATTAAATGCACATTTAGTCTCATCCCTAGATCTAAATGAATCTCTGCCATTAGATCTTAGGGTAACCCAAAAGGTCATTTGGAAATTAAAAGGAGAAGAGAAGAGGAAAAGATCAATTCATTCTTTCATGAGCATTTGAGAGAAAGAGAAGAGAGCAAGGAGAAAATTTCTGAGTAGTGAGGAAGTGAAGGAGAGCAACAAGAAGACATTTCAGCAAATCTGGGCAGCAACATTTATTGGCACACATCCCAAGGAAAAACCGTACTGCAGGAAAAAGGCACAAAAATCGAGGAAGAGGGACAACAAGTTCTGGGCACGTTTTTTGAGGCTGGCCGTACATCATTTAATGTTGTAAAAATTTATGTTTTGGCTATTTGTTGATTGGCAGGATTTTTGAGGTGGAGTTCAAGCATACAAATCGAGATAAGTTGTAATTTGTGGTTGCTGGAATTTTTACTGTGTATTTCAGTTTCTCTGTAAAAGCATTTTCAGAAATAAAGAAGAGCTCTAAAACTAGTTTTCCCCAAGAGTTGTAAGGGGTTTTTCTAGGGTCACATTGACCAAAAATCACTGTGTTATTTTCTGTGTGTGGCTGTCATAATTTTGCTATGTTTTATTTCTGCAATTTCAGCAGTTGTTAAATCTCTAAATTTGTGTTTTCAGAAAATTATTGTCATTTCCAGATTTCAGAATTTTTATCATACTTGGATTTAAAACTAAATGCATGGAGTGATAAGGAAAACTGATAATCGGAGTGGGGGTTGAAATTTCTTCAGTTTCAATGTTTGAGGTACTATGTGATAAGCTAGGACTTCTTAAGGGAAGCTTTATGTGATGGTATGGCACTTTAAAAGGGTTTTCGTTCCCTATTAGAGACCTAGAATAAACTTGCACGAGATCTAGGGTTTTGTGAATTATCGTGGTTAAAGGTACTCCCAAGGTCAAGGGAAGGAGAAGAAAGGGCTTCTTATGATTTGTTCTAGTGAACACAAAGCTCATACAACCCTCGAAGAAGTCCCCAAGTCAAGGAAATGCAAACTAGGGTTTCCCTTCTAGGGCACACCCGGTGCAAGAGTTTTCATGGGTGAAAACACAAGGGATGCTTGTCAAACATTGAGTACTTGCGCTAAGACCCTAAGCTTCAATTCTATGATTTCGAAATCCACCCTTCCACTTTAGAGAATTTCGCTCGATGCCCTAAGCTAGCTATCCATGAAGAAGGGACCAAAACTTTGGGAGAAGAAAATATGGAGAAAGAAGGATTTGATCACGAAATGGTTTGGACCAATGCCTTCTCCTTTGGGCTTATGGAATTCGAGATGCTTAACATTTGCCATAATTGTCTTTAAGGAGGTCAAGAATTGATGCCCTAGATACCAAACCTCAACAATTATCCACTCCAAATTTATGGAGTTTTATGGAGGAAAAACAAAATTTCATCCACTAGGAACATTCATCACATGTTTCTAACCAAATGGCTTTCAAAATAAATTTTCAATAATTAGGGCAGAATATAACACTAATCTACGATCAACAATTCCATACATTAGACATTTTTCAAGATTGAAACTTCAACAAGAGGCACTTACAAGATGACAATATGATATATACATCCACAATTCAAGAGATTGCTCCAAAAAAAATTGAATTTCATCTCCAAATATCAAAATGCATCCAAGACATCCAATAGCTAAGCCAAAGAAAAAGTTCAGATTTGCCAAGAAGGCCGAAGTTCCCAAGTGTGATGATGATCCAAAACAAATGAAGTTGAGTGTTATTTATATGAGACCTAGTAGGTCGAATTATTAGCCCAAGGCCCCTAAGATTATAAAAATGTGCAAAATACATGCCTTGGTTACAAGCCGACCAAGTAGCGTTTACCAATTATGAAATAACCATTCAACTGCTAGCCGATTTGATGACATCATGTTGATGTAGGGCTGTTTGAGGGCCACGTTGAGTCCTCTTGGTGCCAAAGTCTGTGAGAGGGCTCCATAAATTATGAACAAGGGGATGGCTCGTTACTCTCCATGCAATTCATCATGTGGGGCCCCAAAATGAGTTTGGGGCACAAAAGCTGGTCCCATGGGTCTCCTGATTATAAAATAGCTTGTGATGCCCCAATACCGAGGGCTTTGACGATTTTGCTTGCCCTTCCATGGCTCAAGGAATGAGATAAACCTCTTCTAGGCCTTGGATTAACTACCATATAATCTTAAGTTGGTCAGGGAATGTTGGTCCAAGCACATCTTCTTGTGAATAATGTAGGGCAATGAGCAAACTGCTAAAGGTGTTGAGTGTTCCCATGGCATGGAATGATGCTCTACACATGATGAGAATATAATGGCTCTCAATGCTTCACCCAGGGGTGTTATATGATACTCTGGTGGACTTGGGCACGCTTAAGTTTCCAAACCCTTGATGGAACCACCTACCATTCACATATAACACCAATGTGCATCCTCAGAATTAGGTACAATAATTTATTAGTAAATCTAGGTGAACCAAGATTATTTCTCAAGGGCACATTGAGACTTCATAGTGGGCTTCGTTTCCAAATTTAGTGTTACCTCTCTTGGTAGGAGTGGGTAATAAACAACCCTATTAGGTGTTCCCAGCCCCTAAGGGGAAAGACAGGTCCCTGGTACATCATTTAATTGATAGGTGTCATGTGAATGATGATGAATGGATGGAGACACAGGGGTCTCAAGGCCAAATGCCATGGGTTCAGTGATGGCAATGATGATTATTTGGGTGTATAGATGTAGGAGGGGGCAATCATTGATACATGAGTTAACTCGTACTTTGTTTTACCACCCTTATTTACTATCCTTTTTCCTTTTCTTGATTTTTCTTTGTATTATTGGTTTGGGCTCCAAGAAATGAGAGCATGTTGTGTATGATATAAGTAGTTATCAACCCCTTAAGGTAGGGCAGTTCATCACCTACCAGGGGTTGGAACGTGTATGGGTTTCTCAATTGATTTGGGGGCACTCATAGGGCCCTAGGAACCAGGGTAATGGCCATAATAAGGGGTAGAGCTCATGCTGGAATTTTTCCCATGTGCTATATTAAATGTCCCAACCATCTTGTGCATTTTATAATATTCCTTTTGTTTTGTTTCTTGCTTGTGGCCAGGACATGCTTTTAACATTCTTTTAGTTGAATCAACCTCCTAGGCAACATTTCGAAGTGCGCCCTAGACATGTGGACAAGGGGAGTGGGTGTGCGAGTGCCTTGTGGACCCAGAGAAGGAATATGATGAATTAGGGGTTGTAATGTGTGGAGGGGAGGGAAAAATGTGGATGGGGAAAACGCGACTGCACTACCAAAATCAAGGTTTCCAAAATAGTGCCCTTCCTAAAGCCACAGGCCAATAAAGGAGATCCCATAGGACTAGGTTTGAGGATTAACCTGCCCCATTTGAGGTGAGGGAACAAAACTATGGTCAAAGCCCATCCTTTTTTCCAAGTCACTCAATAATCTTTTCCCAAGACGCCCAAGGAAAAACAAGCATAAGCACCTGATTGCACAATGAAGAACATAGTTTTTGGGTTGGATATCCCATCTTCAAACATATGTTCTCTAAAGATGGGTGTGGAGACATATGACTGATGCAGGGAGCGAAGATCAAATGGCACAATGTATCAGCTACATTGGTGGTTGTTAGGGGCTATCGTCTATTTTCTCAAGAGAGATCTAGGAGAAATTTTTCTCCTATGGGGTCACCCACTTTTGGTTGGTAACATGCATTTTTGGCATTGAGATTACCACACTCGCATATTTTTCCGTATCTCAACAAGCTCCTACATCATCAACTACCATCAAGTACATGTATGGATATTCTAATTCTTCTCGCTTTCCTTTCTATTTTCATTTATATTTTTGATATTTCACATTCTAGTTACGAATTTGTATTACCACCTAAACCCTCCCTTTAAATGACAATGCCTTATATATTCATGTGAGACCCTAGTGCTAATGCAAGGTACAAGATAGACCTTAGGGATAATGGAAGAGTGATAGCTAGTGTAACCTTAGTATCTTCTTCACACGTTGTAGGTGAATTATTCTCTAACATAGGGGGAAATACATAAAAGAAACTAAGTCTAATGAATGATAATAATTTCAAAGTGTTGTAGACTTATGATTTGTTAGGATATTCCGACACATAGGAAATAGTTAAGCATAACTTCATCTAGTTTAGAGTTAGGTAAAGTGTGTTTCTTTACTATGTACTTTTGTAACTTACAATTCGACGATCATGATATGTAGTGATTCGACGATTCATTCTCTCCTGGGTATTATCAACACTTGATCTGTGGCTTAACACCCGATTGGTCCATGATCTCTATTTAAAGTGCATGGAGAGTCTTGTAGGGTAACCATTCATGAGAGAAGCTTATGTAAATTTTGATTCTTTTATTAATAAATTGCCTGAAGTGGCCGCGTTGGCTCAGGCCGTGGACTGTTTCCCTCTTTGAGGGTTTTAACCACGTCAAGAACACTGGTGTATTGATCTGTGATCTGTTTGTGAGCAGTGCCCTTTGGTGTTCTGTCTGAGGAACTTACCCTGTAAATTCCTACATGGTATCAGAGCCAAGTTGAGGGCCGCATTCGTTGGTAATCCAAATATAAAGCCGGTAGAACTGCATCCGACTGCCGTTTTCTAGATCTATTGTTTCTGATTGCTTTAGGGCCGAGAGGACTGCTCTATTGTGTTAGGAGCATCTGTTTCAGTGAAGAACCCCTTTCATTTGATGCAAAAAGGTTTCTGGTAGCCATGACTATGTCATTTTTAAGATCTAGAGGTATACAATGTTTATTTGCAATTTCTAGTTATTTTCTCTCTGTTTATTTCGATTTATTTATCTCTTTGTTTTTTATTATCGGACATACAACATTCATTTCTGCATATGCTCTTTGCCCCGTGACTCTGTACGATCTGGGCAAATCAGAAACAGAAAGGAAGTTTTTTTTTCCATGTGTATGCTCTTTTCCGTCGCGCCTTAGTGTGATCTTGGAAAATCAGAAACATTGAGGAAAATTGTTAGTTTCCGAGTAAAGCTAACTTCAAACCATAAGGTTTGTTTTTTTTTTGTATGTCCGTTTTGAGTTTTGTGGTTTTTGTTTTGTAGGCAAAAAAGAGCTTTCTCAAATAAGCACGCACCCTAAAACTAACTTCAAACCATAAGGTTTGTTTTTTTTTTGTATGTCCGTTTTGAGTTTTGTGGTTTTTGTTTTGTAGGCAAAAAAGAGCTTTCTCAAGTAAGCACGCACCCTAAAGCTTCGGTGACTAAAAAAAAAAACCCCTTCATTTTTTCAAAAAATTACTAACCTTTTAAACTAGCTCACTTGGTCCAAAGTTACTTTATGAGAATAGAGGTCTTGAGTTCAAGTCTTTCTTTTTGTTGAGTTACTTTTTCAAAAGCATATGTAACTTATGTTTTAAAGTTACTTTATGTAAAAGTGTTCTCACCCATTATAAAAAGTGAGTCACTTATAATTCTAAAGTCTTTTAATCTTTTATTTAAGTTACAATTTAGTGGGTAGCTCATAAAGTACCATTGTGAAAGTGACTTTCACTTATTTATAAAGGTGAGTCATATAATTTTTTTTTTTAAAAGTGAGCTAATTAGATTAAGTTTGGAAAGGGGGTGGATTTTTTTTTAAATATAACATTATCATTCATTTCCGCACATTCCCACACTTCATCGGCATCTTCAACAACTTTTCTTCAAAAAGCCATAACTTCTTCATCCGGAAGTCATTTTCAGAGCCGTTTTTTTTTTAATCAGCCTAATTTTTCGAGATCTTTCCATTGGAACACTTAGTTTCAGCATCTATAGCTTCAGTTTCTATTAAAATGGAAAGTCCATGCCAATTTATTCTTGACAGCACCAACTACTTCCAATG
>APFE030260487.1:2670-23521 GCA_000404065.3 Pinus taeda | reverse complement strand
AGCATCCAAAACTACTCAAGCGTTGAGGACAACACTTTTTTGAAGGAGAGGGGCATGTTAGGTCCCTATAATACTAGTGATTACCCCATTACTATTGTAGTTGTATCCCTTATTAACATTGTTGTGCCCCTTTTGTCCCCATATTGTTATTACTGTGCCCCATAGAATCCCTCTATTGTTATTTTTGTGCCTTTATATTATTATTGTTAGGTCATCTGGGTTATATTGTGACTCCTTAGGATCCTATATATAGAAAGGAGGTTTTGTCATTTGAATCATCAAAGAATAATTCATTTGTGTAATGTAAAGGAGGTTGCCCCCTCGAAGAGGCTGAATTCTAAGGCGTTGATCTATCTTTTCTATCTTTTTGTGAGCTGGTTTCATAACACTCTTAAATACACATTCATCTCTTGTTGTTACAACCAATCACCTAAAATGTAAGATACAAATCCTCTCAAAATTCTCTCATCCATGATTCTTCTCCTTTGAATGTGCATAGTTAATGATCCACATATTCTACAATTATTCCAAAAATATTCATGAGTTGGAATTTGAAATTCGAATTTGTGGTTGGGTGGCCAAATAGGACCCTTCTAGAATCTCTAAGTAGGCCTACAATATCACAAAATTCAAACCAATCTGAGATATATATATGAAAACATGTTAATTTCCTAATATTTAATCACAAATTCTCTTAAAATACTTAAAATCAATGACTTGGAAAATAATAATGATAAACCCATACATTCATGAAAATAGTTACTTAATGCAGGGTTATGGGGCTATAGAATTACAGAATGAAGGTAAAATGATGGAAATATTGGTTAAAGTGGATGACATTTTGGAGGTCCGACATACCCCCCAACTGAAGATGTTGCAAGTCCTCATGCAACTATTGTATTGATTCCCTTAATCATAAGTTGATCTTCTTGAAATGTTTTTCTTTTATATGAGCTTTGGCTTTGTATTGATTCTCTTTTAACTTTGCATATTTATATCATTTGACAATTTTATTCTTTTTTAAAGTGTACTTTGAAAGATATTTGATTGCAACATATATATTGTTTTATGGTTGGTTCTTGTGTGATAACCAAAATTTTATGAGTAGTGGTCTTGTGTTACAATACTTTTGTTATTTTTTTGTTGCATCAAAATACTTAGAAACATTGAGAAATCCTTTTTAAGTCCCATAGCGACTGTCAACCATTTAAAGTGCTCATCAATTAATCATTGCAAAACATATAAAATTTTAGAATCAAAGTGCAATAATAGTTGATTGGGAAAAATATGTTGGTTAGGATGAAATGAAATGTGACATGTGGCATGAAATGTGAATATGTATTGATATCCTTTCCCCCAACTAAAGATGTTTTCATTTTTTGGCAAATGAGAAAGGGAATATAAATGAGGTGAGGTGTTTTCCAAAATCACAATTTTAGAATTTAAGGAATTATGTGATTAAATATTAGAAAACAACATACCTGCACTGACATGAAAAGTGGACAAGTTATGGATATAGAGAAGAGTGTGTTTGTTGTTGCTGGATCATGGAATGTGAAGTAAAAGAATTTGATATGCTTTTTCTTTCTCTTGGTTGTATGAATAGAGGATGAGATTGGAATCTTTATTGCTATGTCCACTGAATTCTGAATTAAGTCCTACTGCAAGCTACTAAAATCATATAGTCTTCATTCATTTCCACTTAGTGGCGTAATTCTTATCTATGTGAATAGATGTGTTGATGTCAAACATAGAAAAGGAATTGTTGGATTTCTAGTCATTAATTAATTCCATTAACCAACACGAGACTACTCATCATTGATGTCAATGAGAGTCAAGATGCCTAAGTACATCTTACTAGGTATGAATAGATGTATCATAGTCGAGTCACCTAGAAGATATGACAAGCGTAGGACATTGATGTATTCCCGTTGTTTATTAATGAGAGAACTTGCCATTAAGGCATGCAAGCCTCAAGGTACTTGAAAGATCTCTAGTCTTGATACCAAATGATGTGTCAGAGTCAATGGGTCAAGACTTGTTAGAAGGGAGGCCTTAATGAATCCTCCATCATCTAACGCAACACTCGGTCTAGGCCTCAAGACAACTCCTTTTCCGTTTAAAGTGGTGGTTTCGATAGGGGATAATGGGACCAATTTCCTATTGTGGGTTTTAAGATGAGAGCGGGTGTTTCACGAGTGATTGCAATAGAATAATGATAATCTAAATGACCTATTCTATCATGAAAATCTCTAACTAACTTATTCCAATATAAACCCGGGTATTTCTGTGTGGTATGTGATCTACAAAGATATTTTCTTAACATGTGATAATAAATATCAATCATGCATAAACATATAAAGATAACATATAAAGATAATTTCTTTGACGAAATAGTTAGTCAAATTTTTTTATAAAATATATCGCATATATGATGAGTTATACATGAGAATCAACAATTTCAGCTAGGCATCATACACTAGTGCAATTAACGCTTAACGAAAAGGATAAATCTCACATACAATTCATGAATGTAAAGTGTTGTCACTAATTAAACAAAAAAAAAATCAACCATACAAGATAATAGTACCATATGTGCGAAGTTCTACTCATTTTACTAATGACATGGATCAACTCCTTTCTTCAAATAAAATTATCTCCCAAGAACACAATAGTGAGCCACATTAGTTTGTTCGAAATGTTGACCCAATCCTTACGATGTTGTTAATCCGAAAGACTATTCTCTATATGAAATAATAATTTGAAAGACTATAGATGGAAAATTTGCATTGAAGCAAGGCTTATTTGACGGAAAGGAAAAGGAAAATGGGGTGACTCATCTTTGTAAGGGAACTGAATGACTTTATTTTTGGGTTAAGGATGAGTGAAAACGAGGCAGGAAAGTATGAAGATTGCAAAGGAAATGAGTTTTTGGTAGTAGGGAGATGGACAATTATGGATCTACTGCAGGCTTAGAATGAGTAACAATGGTAAAATTGGTATCTGTTTAGTAGAAATGGTGTAATGGATCTGATTTGACATTGAATGATCATGCTCTTCTGAAAGAAACTCGGTCTTTAAAAGGTACTCGTGCATATAACGATCTTCTTTCATCGTCCTGGAATATGCAAAAACTTAGCAATTTTCTGCAATAAAATGTAAGATTATCGAGAGAGAGAGAGAGATGATTAATCTCTCTTCATCTGGTATATACACAAAAAAAAAATCTGAAATAGTACTAATAAGCCAAATTCAAGAAAAATTAAATGCACTTTTACCTGTTTAGAAAGCAGTGCCTTGGATCACCTATTAGTATTTTGTTGGTGACTTCTTCATTATGTTTCTAACCAATTTTCAGCTTGAGACCTCTTCTCCACACACTTAATGCTTCATCAATAGACCATAAACCAAATTTGCACAAGCTACTCAATTGTGTTAATTATACAACTACCAAAAATCTGGATCGTTGCATTGCCTTCTCACTATACAACTTGAAATTAGAATTAGATGGTGGTTTGTCAACTATCGTAGTTGGAATTTTTTTATATTTGTAGACTTTTATGAATTTCTAAGTCCGTAATTGCGTTTGTTCTTTTTCTCTACCGCTCCACCCTTATCCATGATCCCGTTGATCAAGAAAATGCTCAAAATTTAAAATGCTTGGATCAACTTTAAACTAGCGCCAAATCGTATATCTCGTCGCTCTGAATCCAATGCAACTCATTTCACTGAAATCCAACTTCGGATGCTCTTGGAATCTCATTCTATTCGTTTTGGGAAACAATGAAAAAAATGAATTTTGAGTTGCAAGAATGCCCAGTCAGTAGTCCGTATGCTGACTAGGTCATGACCTGGTAAGTTTGACTAGAACTTCATTGGCAAATGGATGATTGACACTTGGCATTGTTTGATTGGTTGACACGTGGCTATTTTTCATTAGTTACGATTTGCTGTGGTGGCCCAACGAGGGAGTGCCACGTGGGCTAGCCATTGGTTGCCATGTTGCATCCTCATGGTGGACTAAAATTTGTTAAGGGATGAACTTCCCTCCACAAGAATCAAAACAAAGACCTCATGTGTAGCAACAAAATGCCTTTACCAATCCGCCTATTTTTTGTTTCTTATTAACCAAAGTTTCGAATGCCTATTTAAGTTTTATGGGCACACCATTTGGGGGAGGGTCAGGGCTAAGCCCTAGCCCCTAGCCACTCTAGAGCCATGGAAAGATAGGCGTGGGCCAAGGGCTAGGCCTTAGCCCGGCCCACGGTCCCATGAAAACCGTAATATGACCATCGCTAAAGTTTAAAGGGCACGACGAAGGATTTGGGCTAGCCCTAGGTTGTATTACCCTCATATCACCACATTAGGGGCATGAAAATTCGTTAGCCCTCCAGGCAGAATATTCGACACCCAACATGGTCATATGGTACCATTATAACTGTAGAATTCAGATCTCGGGGCTAAATGCGGATTTTAACCGTCCTACAAATTCGACCACAGATCGGGAATATAGGCCAGGTTTTCATGCAATTTCCACATTCGGGGCACGCAAACTAGGTTTAAGTCGAATTATTGTAGGATTATTAATAGCATAATTGGGCAAAAACTTGAAACAATGATATTTTACTCAATTTTATCCCAATGAGGTGCAAAAAGAGTCAAAACAAAGGTTTTTGACAATGATGGATCCATTGGAGACATTAGTTTTGTTGTTTAAGATTTTTAAAAGTTTGTAATTATAATATTGAGTATGAATTTAGATCTCTTATCCAATTTTATTGCAAAATTTTAACTAACTTTGTTTGATTTTCTTTTATGATCTTCCAGGTCACAGAGAGTGCTATAAGAGAGCATACTCAACAATATCGAAACTCTTTATTCATTTGGAATGTGAAATTTGAAAGGACAAAGTGAAAGGATTTTGATCTTGAACTTCAAATTGTGGCTCTTAAAACTCTATTTGTTCTCCTCCTCAAATATTCCTTCTCTTTCTACATCTTCCTGCAAATGATTAGTGATCTGGGTGGCTCTTACTACACCAACAATAAATAAAATTTCAAATAAAATGGAATCTAACTTAAAAACTTAAAAACATCACCAAACTTAGTTTTATTTATTGATTCTATGCTACTCTACTAGAAATAGAAAAATTGGTTCAAGTGTATGCATATTTCCAGTGTAACCATGTGCGTAATAGGAGTAAAAAGATATCCATGCTTAGTTTTGAAAAATATACATTAAAACGCATCAAACCATGAAAGACCAATATTTTTGATAATGAATCAAGAAGGAAGGAAGAATGGAAGAGTGATGTGACTTAATCCTTGATTGGAACCATATTTCAATAAGGCCATGACATTCTTGATTCCTTTCTTGGTTTAGATCACATGAATATCCTCTTTTGTTATGCATTCGTCGATCTTATTCTAGTGGTTTCTCTCCATAAAAAGTATTGCATGATTCTTTAGTCTCTTCAACATATTGACAAGAGGAATCAAAAGAGACTTGAAGATCTTCTTGTGGAGGTGGAGAGATAGACAAGTTTATGAGTGCATTTAAAATATACTCTTCTCAAGAAGCATATATCCCAAGTATTGCTAGGATTCGAGAAATTTCTTGGAAGGAAATTCTTCAAACTCTTAATTGTTTGTGATTTACTCTAACTGGTTGATAATTCCCGTCGTGCACATATATTAGTATAAAGTTTTGAAAAATTATTGAAATCTAATATGCATCCTAAATGATTTTAACTATGTATCTAAGAATGAATGCAACTATCATGAGTTGTCTAAACTTTCAAAATAAACACCTATGTATACCTCCCAGACAACGACGCCAAAATGTTGGGTGATTTAATTGTGAGTTAAATCCCTGTCATTAATTGTAAACTCGGGGTTAGTAGACTGATGAGGTATACCTATACTATATGTACTACGTGGTTATTTATCAAAATAGACTAATTTAATGCAATTGAAACTAATTACAAAACAAATTAAATCAATCTAATCCAAACCAAATGAAACATAAAGAAATTGAAATCACACCACACTTGCATAATTTAAATCATACCACACTTGTATAAATGAAATCACACTTGCTGAATTGAAATCACACTCACACCTGCTGAAATGAAATCACACTTACTGAAAGGAAAAGTACACTTGCATAAAATGAAAACACAGTTGTTGAAAATAAATTAAATAACATAACTATACTATGTCATCAATATGTACAAAGAAGTGAAAACTATGGTTGACGAGGGCCCTCCATTCCTCAACAAGCACACCGAACAACTATCACATCTTGGAGATCAAAGTGGCAGTATGTATTTCATAAAATGAAGTTACGAGATATTACAAGATTTCTCTATCCTCACTTTTCAAATTACATCTTGGATGGAACTTAGAACCTCCAACTAGCAACTAACAACTAGCTACCTCTTAACTTGGCAACTATTAATAACACTAATACCTAACAACCCTTTGTATGAAGGGTGCACTCCTATTTATACAAAAAATGAAGATAAATATTCAATAAATACAGGTCCTTAGATCTCTCCTAAATCCACATTTATCTCTTGTGGTTACAACCAATCACCTAAAATGTAAGATACAAATCCTCTCAAAATTCTCTCATCCATGATTCTTCTCCTTTGAATGTGCATAGTTAATGATCCACATATTCTACAATTATTCCACAAATATTCATGAGTTGGAATTTGAAATTCGAATTTGTGGTTGGGTGGTCAAATAGGACCCTTCCAGAATCTCCAAGTAGGCCTACAATATCACAAAACTTAAACCACTTTTAGATATATATGAAAACATGTTAATTTCCTAATATTTAATCACAAATTCTCTTAAAATACTTAAAATAAATGACTTGGAAAATAATAATGATAAACCCATACAATCATGAAAATGGTTACTTAATGTAGGTTTATGGGGCTACGAAGTTACGAAATGAGGGTAAAATGATGGAAATGTGGGTAAAAGTGGATGACATTTTGGAGGCCCAATAGGAAGCTTGGTCCTCAGAAAAATAAGAACATGTCGAAGGTTCAATGTTATGGCTATCATGAATATGGGAACTCTGAGAGAGCTTGTACAAATATCAAGAAGGAAAACAACAAAAGAGGAAGGGAAGAAGCCCATATCACTGAAGAAGTGGAAGAAGACGAAAAGAAGAAATCCAAGAAGGAGGAGGTAAAAGGTCTCTACTGTGATTGAGATAGTCTACCTCACCTAGTTCTTTCCAAGTTTCTATTTCAGGTTTTCTGTTGTAAAGTATAAATATCATGAGAATAATGATAGGATGCATCATGTTGGGAGATGGCATTATAGAATCATATGATTGAAAGAAGGAGATTGTGACATCATCATAAATAAGCATGAAAGATAGTTGAAATATAAGTTTATGGATGTCACCGATAGAAGGATGTAGCTCTAGGTAAGCTCATTAAAAGCATAAGTAGTACTTACGGGAAAAAGAAAGTCATTTAGTATGTATCTCTTCATACATTTTTTAAAAGGAGCATTTGCAAGATGAGGATGATAAAGATCCTCTATTGGAATCTTCATTAAAAGGTTCAACTACTAGAAGAAGCAAGTGTCTTGCTGAGAATTCTAACTTGTATGGGATTCATGGGATGATGGTATGATGTCAAAAGAAGTGAATCATGTCAAGGGATTGAATTTATTTCAATCAAGGAAGTTGTCAAAGGAAGTCAGGATGAACAAAAGAAAGAGATGAGGCATGTACGATTGTACTTGATAAAATAGAGTTGTGTCATATGGTTTCAAATATCATGAATGAGTGATCTACCTCAAGAACATTATTAAAAGAAAGGATATCCTCCTGTGAATGGATGCATGAAGGCATGGTTCACACATTGAATAGATGAAATCAACATAATATTCCCTCATATGAATTATGAGGTGGTTTACAAAGTTGAAGGAAATATGATTGGAAGTTTTTGGGAGGAAATTTGTGAATAAGGAAAGGAAGAGATCATGAAAAAATGCAACTATGGAGAAGGAAATCAACATCCAAGGACTAGAATATTTGACTATATCTCCATGGTAAAGATATGAAGATCCTAATAAAATTTGAAAAAAGAAAGAGACCATTGACATTTTATATATTTTTGGAGATGTATCAATATGTATGCAGGATGTTGATATGAGAACAAGTATATGCCATGATGAAAATACCATCACAAAGGTAAGTTTGATTTAGTTTTCATTCTTTATTTTGAATAATATCTAGATGGGATAATGCAAGACTACCAAAGGAAGAGTTGTAGATGTCATCTGCAATTAATACTCATGTGGTAGGATGAAAGATCCTAAAGGAAACATGATTTGAATAAGGTAGCAAGGTATGAAGGAAAGGCCAGATATGGACTAATGGATCACTTTCTTATGAAAGAAAGGATGACATGACTAACATGATTCATGAATGAAAGTGAAGGATGGTTGATTCCCTACGATGGTTGATGCCCTACGAAGCAGTACCAAAATATTTAGGCTCCATAACAAAGAAGAAACTCATGACATCGAAAGAGGGAGTCCTACAAGAAATTGGTTTTCCCATGATATCCACCTAGAGAGATATTGGAAGCAAGTCCATGATTAAGAGGGAGATTGGGTACATTCCTTTTATGCAATGGGTTAGTCATCCCAAGATAAGAGGGAGTAACATATATGGTTATCTACTTCATGTGTCATGCACTAGACCAGGACTAACAATCGTAAGTCTTAGTGAAGGCCATGAGGAGAGACAGACACATCATTCTTGTCTTCACCTGGGAAGATATAATCAAGGATTGTGTAAGAATCTGGCATTTGATAATCTTTGAGGATGTGGTAGGGCATCCAAGATAATATTAGTCGTAGAGGACGAATATTCTTTGAGGACTAGGAATACAAGATAAGAATAGTCCTAGTGGAAAATACTCTAAAAGAACTCGGGCGGGGTATGTTTCGTGAGAGACAATGATGAGGGTGTATATAAATAATTGGTCTCACAAGCGTTGTGCTCTGATCTTGTGGAGAGATAGAGTTGTTAGTCAAGGATTTTCTATGTGACAATGCTTGATGGTATGATGCTATATAGATGGGTTACCAATCTGACTCTTCTTATGAGAATTATTCAGATTGAGAATTCCCAAGTACCTTGTATGGATTATGAATACCTCCCTAGTTAAGAGGGAGTGTTGTAATACGTAACTAGGTTCAGTCTTCATAATGACATATGTAATATTGATTTTATGTATTTAATGAAAAGAGAAAATAAATTTATTATTTGTGTTCTTGAGGCATGGGTTTCATGCTCAAGGGAAATTTATTTTTAGGTCAAGCACCCATTGAGTGATTCTAGGTTTTTCATAAAGTCAATTGATTCATTGTCATGTATTAAAGACCCATTTGGGCATGTTACATATTGCAAAGAAAAAATTATTGAGTCAAAATAGAGTCAAAAGTCCCTCTAAGACCTTGTCATGGCACAAAGAGAAAGTCGACCTACATTAAGGGACAATTCAAACTCAAGATAGAAATTCGTACCCCTCACAAGCCTATAAATAAGAAGGAATTTGTCCTCATTTGGACACTGACTCAAGCAAGTTTGATCTCCACAAGATAGAAGCTGGAAAAGGACGAAGAAGGAGAAGAAGGACAATTTTGAAGTTTTGGGCCTCTCTCTCTCTCTCTCTCTCTCTCGTTTGTTAGAGTTTCTACAATTACTGGGCAAGATGAAATTCTGAAGCTGCATCAAAGTTGTGAAGCTGCAAGGAAAAAGCTTTGAAGCTTCAAGGTCGAAGCTATGAAGCTGCCGCTAGGTTGACGTTGTGAAGCTGCATCAAATTTGAAGTTGCAGAAATTGTCGTTGGGGTCGAATTTGTTGGAGAAGTTGCTGGAATGTCGAAGTTTGTTACTAGAATATGTTCAAGAAGGAAAAAGTTGAATTGTTCTTGGAGGGTCTTGGTCAAGGGTTATACGTCTTGGAATTTGCCAATTGAAGTTCTATAAGAAGAGAATAATTTTGATGGGTTTTCCTCTCAGTTAGAGAGGTTTTGGACCTGGTTGATTGCCTACATCTTGTGTCCTATTGTCTCACTATTATTTATGATTTGGTAGTTGTTTTGTAATAAATAACACTAATAATAATAAAGGAAATAAGAAGTTAATAAAGTAAAGCAAAAAACATAACAAGAAATTATCAAAGGAAGAAAAATCACCTAATCTATCTGCCCTAGATTTCCCAACGTACTAGACACATCAATAGGTCTTTTTGGGAGAGAAACAACATAATCCATATCAATTTCACCACCCCTATAATATTTGTCAATTTGAATTTTCTAAAGAAATGCATTTGTCACATGTTGTCTCTTCACATAACATGAATAATATTTGGAGTCAACAACACTTCTTTTGATAATCACAAAATCAAGTTGTTACACTCGCCAACGAAGCTTCTTTGCAATCAAATATATATCTTGTGGAAAACTAATTTTATTCCCACTATATTTATACTAAACACCACAAGCATGTGTCATTTGAAATATTGGATTTACTCGTGCTATTAACATCTCTTCAACTTGCATTAAAACTCTTAGAACCTTAGGTTGTTCACCAGGATCCATGTTGTTAAAGCGAGAGAAATGACATCTTTTATAGATCGACCCTTTGTGTCATCTCACAAGTTTTATACCAGGATAACATTCATTACACACTTGGAAAACTTTCATAACAAACAAGTCATCGATCCCGCACCGAAAGATTTTATGTACCTCAATCATCTTTCTGCTAAAATGATGGTGAGCTCTTCCATTTTCTCTACCAAATAACAATCTAGATTAAGGATGATATGAAATAACTTTACTAATTGGAGCATTGACTTGAACATTTGTTTCCATAAAATGATGGGAATCCATTTTTCTATGTTGGTTGTAGTTGGGCTCATTCTGCTTACATAAATTATAAATCATAATGCTAAAATGAGAGATATAAAAAATGGCAAGTTAAATTTTTGAAGTGAATAGTAAGTTGAATAGAGAAAACATATACATTTTTTTGCCAATTGCACCCTCTGCACTGAAGTTGTTGAACCAATAAAGGTTGCCTTGGTTGTGAACTTATTTCTCCACCATTATTCACTCGCATATTGATCTGCAAAAAAACATTAATAAAAGATGCATTAAGTAATTACAAAATATATATTCAAATGTACAAATCCTACAAAATAAATCCACTTGAAGCACATGTCTTGTCTGAAGACAGGGAGTATGCATAGATTCTCTAGCAATTACAATATTGTGTAGAGAGTTGTGTTGCAAAAAACTTGTTCCCACATTCGCAATAGAATTTCAAAAATTATCAACCATCCAAGCAAGCATACTTCTATCAGCAAAAACATTTGATGTCGCTAATTGTTGAATGTCATCACTGTGCCTATTTTGCATTATTACATCTCTTCCATCATTTTTACAACACTCACAATTTCCACTTCTATGAAGGCTCTCTATGTAAACACAATGTTCCCAAAGAAGATTGATATGAACAATATTTGCAAAACATGAAAATTAGGAGATGCACAACATCAAGGGAAACAAACATTTCAACAAAATGTTCTTTCTATGAGATACCTAATTTTTCATACTTGCAGTTAAATAGTTCATTGTTCTCACGATTTATTTAAGTTTGGCAGTTAAATGGTTGAGGTTGAACTTGAGGAACACAAATATTGTATTTGTTTCGGCTCTATTTCTGGACTAATATTTGTTGGAGCATTATTCTGCACATAGCAATGAAAAAAAATACAACAATTAATATATTCCGTTGAGATGTCTAAATCATATGAAAAGAAAAAATACTTGAAGCACCTGTTTTTTCGAAAATACCAAGTGCACATAGATTCCAGAGGGCCAACAATATTCACTATATAGCTGCTGCAAGGAATGCCCCACCCAACATTGGCAACATAATGTTCCAAATTCTCAACCATGTCAAAAAGCATATTACTATAACTAAATAAACCAGATGCTCAAATTGTTCATTGACATTGTTATCACTTAGAAAAAAGCCCTAGCTAGAGGAAAAAACTAAGGTAGCCTCTAACCACTTTTGATTGAAAGCTGGCCCTTAAGTCTGGAGAGGGATCTCTCCTTAAAACTTTACCACTATGTCACTTTTAGTAGTAGGTATATAAGCTCATTGGCCAGATTTACTTATAGGATGATATTGGTTTGGGAAGAAGATAACAAGGGCCATTAGGCACAGAGTTTAGTGGAAAATTCTGCTAATCGCATGATACATAAACAATTCTTAATAGAGGCAAGATAGGATATAACTTCTTAGACATGATACCATCAAGATGTGGAGACATAATATAGAAAACAAAACTCACAACAGAGCAATAAGAATTATGTTATAAGTGTTTAAGTAGAAAACATGTAAAGTATTCAGATAACATAAATCAAATATAAGGAATTCTAGTTCTGTTGAAGCCTCGGATTTCTACTGCTCCAACATGGGGGATAACCACTCGGTCTAGACCTTAAAGACAACTCCTTTTTCGTTTGAAGTTGTGGCTCTGACTGGGGATGATGGGACCAGTTTCCCAGTGTGGGTTTTAAAATGAGAGTGGGTGGTTTTCAAGCGACTGCAGTAAGGATAGTGATAACTAAATGGCCTATTCTATCATGCAAATCTCTAGCTAACTTAATCTAATATAAATCCGGGTATTCTGTGTGATATGCGATCTAAAAAGATATATGTTTGACATGTGATAATAAAGATCAATCAAGCATTAAACAGAGGTGATAACATGTAAAAATAATTTCTTTGACTAAATAGTTAATCAAATAAATGTATAAACTATATCGCATATATCTAATTGTTATATATGAAAATAAACAATTTCAGCTAGGCATCATACGATAGTGCAATTAATGCATAACATAAAGAACATATCTCATATACAATTCATGAAAATGAAGTGTTATCACTAATTAAATAGAAATATAACTAATCATACAAGATAGAAGTACCCTATGTGTGATGTTCTACTCATTTGACTAATGACATAGATCAACTCCTTTCTTCAGATCAAATTATCTTCCAAGAATACAATAGTGCATCAACAAAGGAAAGTAGTATGATATTTAAAAGAAACTACCATGTTCCAAAATTTCATCAAGGCATTCAAAAAATTACAGAAGTGCATTATTTGCAAATGTTTTTGATAAAATTTTGGACCCTTCTCTAAATGCATGAGAAGGGTATAAATACTATTCTAACTAATGTCCAAAAATAGATTATACAAAAATTTGAGGAGGTTTCAAACAACCTTCCTCCTAACTAGTCAATTAACTCTAAAAATAAAAGTGACTTGACGAGCAGAGGTTATAATGATGACTTGTTTTCTGCCAGCTTCTCTTTTAAATCACATATATCAGCCATTGGTTTCACTTGAGGAGGTGCCCCAAATTATGTTCTGACCTTTCCTAAGAAAATAAAATTTGTGAGAGGTGGCATCATGCGTTGAGTTGAATGGAGTGAGCAGTTTAGGGTCATGATTTGGCTGTGTGGTTTGAAAAGGTAGTTCCAATGCACCTCCCTATCAGTATTTGCTAACTTTGTGATCACTTCCCTTTAGTTTTTTTCTCTTTCCTTCCAGCTTTTATGCAAGTCATTTAAATATGGCAGCATTTTCAGGTTACCTTCTTTCGCCAGGTTGGTGGCATGCAAAGTGTGGTTTATTGCTTTTATTATGTTCTTTGACACCCCTACTACTATTTCCATTGCTAATTCAACTTGCTTGATCCACGCATCCCAATCCGTGATTAGAACGTCCTTATGTGTCTCCTCAATCTTGGGTAGATTAGCTCTCCTTCCTTCCTCTGTTTCTTTCCATTTGATGAATTCAAAGATCCTTGTATTTATATCATTAAATTTAGTTCTTTGCTCAATCGCCTTATTCGTTAACTGGTCATTGGTGATCAGATAAGGAGCGATATGTGACATTCTTTGGCAAAATTTCTCTTGTTGTTTTGATAGGAGGGAATTTAGCTCTAGTGCCTCTTTGATGAATTCATCGACAATAGGGACATCTTCATATTTTTCCATGGCTTCTTGCAATAATTGAATTTTCATGTTTTTCGTAGAAATGTCTGCTTCATGGCTTATCTTTAACACTTCCATATTTTGTTGTAATTGATCGATTTGTTCAGCAACTTGTTGGTTCACATTTGCTTTTTCAACTTGCAGCTATTGCTCAAACTGTGCTATCTTCTCTTCCTTCTCCTTTAACAAAATAGATATCTCCGTAGCTTTATCCATGTTGGCAATTGCATATGCCCCTGTAAACTGCGACAATCTGGTCAAATTTTCACTTGGATTGGAAGGAATATCCTTCCAGACTATGTCCATCTGCTCATTCCCAGGTGGGATCTCGGGTGTCTCTACCCTCCTCCTTTGATTTGTCTCCTTACAAGAGCCTTGTGGAGTGGGTTGTAGAACACATCTAAAGGAGGAATTTCAGTCACCTATAAGACAATTTCTGACGTGGACAAAGTAGGAATGATCTTTGTTTGCTGTGAACTTGTCCCTTGCTCATCCATCAAGTCAGACTCTGTAATTTTCTGGGTATGCAGATGAGTGTGATATTCTGTGGTTTCCTGAGCATATGTTGTCTTAAGAGTGTCTTGTAGTTTTTTATTGAATTGGTCCCACTCCTACTCCAAACTGCTGCTTTTGATCTTAGAACCGGTATTTTAATCAGGTCACTTATAACCTTCTTTTTGAATGACCTCCTGTTGGATTCCGCTATATTATCGGTGTCTTGGGTTTTTCCTGTATCCAATGTTTTCCTTGTGTCCACTTGAGACTCTATGCAAGAATTTGGTCCCTCATTGTTGATAGTTATACTAGGTGTAGGATTGTCTTCGGTTTTTAACAAATGCAATGGAATTATTTCGAGTCTTTTGTTTCTGAATTCCTAAAAGCTTTCAAAATATTCAAGACTCAGATATTCCCTTGCCCACTTGAATGCTTGTTCAAATGATTCAACTGACTGTAAAAGGTCTTCACAATTATTAACCTCATTGTTAAAGGGCTTAATCTTCATCGCAGTAGTAATATTATGTGCTATTTTGTTTGGATCAAATTGCCTTTTCGGTAGAGTATGGAGCCTGAGGTTCTCTAGGCTTAGTGATTCCTTGGTTGCATGGTTAAAATTTGCTAATGAAAAAGAACCACACCAAATGGGAAAATATGGCCACAATGACTTTTTATTATCTTTTAGGGTCTTGGTCAAGCTTTTGCCAACAGTCTTGTGGGCCATTTCTCTTGCTAATAGTTTATCAGAGACATACAAAGAGAGGACATGTAGGTTTGTTGTACTACCAAAAACCATGATGTATGTAAACCATTCTTCAACAAAATACTTGCCTACTATGAGAAGTTCAGTAGTGGCTTCTTTGGAAAACCTGGCGGCTTTCTTATTAAAAATCAATTGATGCAATGGTAAAATAACAACATGGCATACTTTATAAAAATGGGTATATAATGGGATTCCCAAATCTGTTTATGGCTGAGATGGATAGGGTAGGGGTCCTGCAAAGTCCATTTCAAACCCATGATTGGAAATTTAGTGCAAAAACAGATGGCATCCATGATGTATGCATTGAAATAAAATGGAAGAAGGTTCTCCGTGGAGGAAGATCTCTTCTAGCGATACTTGGAGATGGTAGTGGCTAGGTTATCGGATAGGATAGTGGCCCAATTCATTATGTGGGAATTGACATAGGAATCAATTAATGGGATCCACTTTATGGAAAAATTGGCATTATTAGGTAATCCATATAGCCTACATAACATAACAACTACATAGTTGTAGGGGTTTGCTAAGGAGGCTACGGGATACGTACCCATTTTATCAAATTTGAACTTGTTCTCCAGTACCCTCTAGCCCTGGATAATCTTGAAAGGTTCTTCGTTTTAAGTTGGCTAGGTATGACTTGTCATATATGTCCTGAGGGTCAGGTATATGGTACATTTTCTTCAGGCCTTTAGCTTTGAATGACCCCATGAGCTCCATCCTTTAGTTCCTGAATTTCTTATCTTCAATACTGATATTTTCCACCACCCACCTAATCATATCAGTATATGGGAGTATTTTCGCTCTCACTCCTATTCTGTGAAGGAAGGAACATGCAACATCTTTGAATTGGACTCCCGAAGGTTTTATTGAGTCAGTCGTTGCCTTTACGACAGTAATTTTGGGACGCTCATCTTCAGGCCTGTTCTATATGACTTGCTATGCTATCGCTCCCTCATCGGTGTTGCAAACTGTATCAGAGAATATGTGTGACATTTCTGATAGCTTAAACTTTGTAATGACATGTCTTTTGAAGCATTCCTAAAATGGAAGAGATATATCAATGCAGACGATATTGGGCAATTAAGGTTGAACGATCTATGGAATGACTTTGAATCATGGGAAGATTTCGAATGAGATATTCAACGTTAACTAGCCATAACTTGAAACATCATTACCTCTCCTCGAGCTGCTAAACATTAATTACCCTGTCAAACCATTCATTATTATATTAAAATACAATAAATTCCCACGCTTCATGTTTTATTTGCGCATCGCAGCTTTTAAACATTGTAATATAGTTTTGCCTGGAGATAATGCAAAATGCGATAGCGAAAATCGCAATATCGCATTTCGCAAATAATTAAACGATGACACAATGGCATGCATTATTTATTTGCGACTCTACGAAGTGCAATTGCATGTTCTCAAGGTGTTCTTATCAGAATATTGTATGCGGGGGGGGGGGCGGCGGGGTGCGCCTCATCGCAGATCGCATTTCGCAACTACTAAAAAAAGTTTATATTATCTATGAAACTAGAAATGCGATTTGTGATAAAGATCCTAAGCTGGGTTGTTTTCTAAGGGTTTCAAGTCAATTTTTTAGAGTTAGGATTTATTTTTCAAAAACTAAAAAATTTAAAAAGGGTCCCCATTTATATGTCAAATATCAACTATTATTCATATAAATGGGGGGTTGTTACATAGTACAACAATTGGCTATTAACTTGGGAGAAACAACTATCTCTGGTTGATCTTTTGAAATTTCTAAAAACTTTCAAAATAAGAAAAGTTATAGGGATAATAATTACATGATTTATAAACTAAACCATATTCTTCTGAAATCATAATCACTCACTCGATCTATCTATTCAAATACTTTACTCTTATAGCAATAAAAATACAAATGTTTGCATTAGTCAATTCTAAGATTTTAAAGAGATATAGAAGGTGCCTTCTACAGATTAATTTTTTTGGTTTTCTCATTTATCACAGATAGAGCCTCTACTGCCAGCAGGTGTTCATAACCTCGATAGGGTTACCTTTTAACCAACAATGATTCATTGTCCCATCCGAAGCAATTTTCAAAATTCAAAATGATATTCATTTGCTTTTTCTTTTTTCCTTTGGACCTTGCTTTTCTTTCTATGTAATTTTCTTTTGAAATTTAAAAGACATTGTCTAGGCTAGGTAACCCAATAATGACAATGCTATTCACTAGTTGTAACTAGACTAAACAAGATGGCTCTTGATGAGACGCCTTTTCCTTTGATTGATTAGATCATTGGCTATTACCTTGTTTGATATGTAGTTTTGGTAATATCAATTTAATTATTCCCCTATGATCATGGTAAATAAGCTTGTGATGAGACTTATTTTTTAAGTTTTGTATATTTTAGAATTACACTATGAAAAAATAAAATTTTATTTGATCGGGTGAATCACTGGCCCTTTTAAAGAGTTTGGGATGATAATGATAGAGTTTTGAGATACTCAACTGTGGAAAGTCCTTACTAGGTTAAATATTCTTTTCTTTGACTGATAACAAGACATGTATACTTTATAAATATAAGAGCTTCTTCATTGAACAAATGTTTTTAACAAGGCCAAGTTTTTTCAAAGAAATAAGGTTCATTTTGATACTCAAATGCTCTAATTATTTCGTTAACTTTTCCTACTTATAGAAGCGAAAAATCAAAATATTATCAGAGAATTTAGTTTGAGAAGCCAAAAGAAAATACTACATTAACGTTTATTTTCCTACGAATCTTAAAGACAATATGATACAAAAATATAAGAGGTTATTTTCTAGAAGTATTTTTTCAGAATTTGCCCATTAATGGGCAAGGAATCCACTTTACCTGACAAGTTTTGTAAAAGAAGTGTTGATTGACCAATTTTTCAATGACTTTAAATGGTCCACGCCAAAGTCTTTGGAACTTGGTATGATTACCTTTTTCCTCATGTGCTTTGTCCCATTTCAAAACTAGATCACCTACTTCAAAAGTTTTATGACTGGCTGAGGTTGTATCAAAAGAGGCTTTGACTAACTGCTGATTATGGGAATGGGTAGCTTTAACCTTTTCTCTTTCTTCTTCGAGTTTAAGGATCTGAAATTGTCTTGCTTGAAGAGAAGAGGAAGGATTTTCATTGGTAAACTGCACTAGGGCGAGAGATGGGATTACTATGTTTGTGGGGAGAATTGCTTCTTCTCCATAACCTAAAGAAAAAGAATAAGAACCGATTGAGGCCTTCTGTGTTATTCTATCTGCCCAAAGAGAAAATGTCAATGCTTTATGCCAATTCCTATGATTTTGGTCTATATTCCTCTTGATGATTCTTATAAGGTTTTTGTTTGTCGATTTGGCTAATCCATTACCTTGTGGATAATAGTGGGATGAATACTTTAATTTGAAACCTCTTTTAAAAGCAAATTCTACCATAGTATTTCCAAAAAAATAAGATGCATTATCAAACACTAAAGCTGTGGGTAGGCCAAACCTGGTGATTATGTACTGATCAATAAAGTCTATAATAATTTCTGTATTAGCTACCTTTAGTGGGATAGCCTTTACCCATTTCGCGAAATAATCTTTATCTGTAAGGTTGTACTTGTGCTTCTTGGAAGAGTTAGGAACAATCTCACCAATTATATCTAATCCCCATTGTTCAAATGGTTGTTGGATATTAACTGGCTACAAAAGGAATGTTGGTTTCTTTTCTCTTCCAGCTGCAATTTGACAAGTTTTGTATTTTCTTGCATAGTCATGTGCATCTTTGAACAATGTTGGCCAATAATAACCCACATGTAGGATTTTATGAGCTGTGGTATTTCCTCCGAAATGACCTCCAGCTGGTCCATCATGTAATTCCTGCATAACTTTTTCAGCTTCAAGTTTCTCAAGGTATTTTAATAACAATGAATCATATTTTTTTCTAAATAATACATCATCAATCAATTGACACTGATTTGATTTCAACCTTAAAGCACGTTTTGTTTTGTAATTCAGATGTATCGGAGCATATCCATTCTTCAAATACAACTTCAAATCATCATACTGTGATTGTGCATCGCTAAGGCTTACCTCTGATATTTTCACTTCATTACCTTGGTCTTCTTCTGTTGATAAGTGGGAAGCTCCAGTTAGCATCCTACAAAAACCTTGGTCCCTAACAATTTTAGCTAGATGGATTTCTACATTGTATTCTTGAAGTGCAGTGACCCAATTGGCTCTTTTCTCCCACTTTTCTCTTTGAAGCAATAGTGTCCTTACTGCAGGGTAAGGTACTATTATTTTTGTATGAGTTTTGAGGAGAAAAGGTCTGAAATCTTTCAAGGTTTTAAAGACAGCAAAAGCTTGTTCCTCAACAGTTGAGTATTTTAACTGGAGACCCTACAAATTTGAACTGAAAAAAGAGATAGGTGCTTCTATGTTTTGATCATTTAGCTGTGTTAAAATTGCCGCATATGATGTATCAGATGAAAAAGTGTATAACGCAAAAGGTTTGAGAAAGTCTGGAGTGGTTAAAGAAGGAGCATCGATGATGGACTTTTTGATTAATTCAAATGACTCTCTTTCATTTTTACCCCATTTGAAGACTCCATTTTTTCTTATCATTGATTGAAGGGGTAAAACAATCTGTGAGAAATCTAGAACAAATATTTTTACAAAATTGATCTGGCCTAGGAATGATTGCATGGTCTTTTTGTTATGTGGGAGATGAATCTTTTCAATTTCTCTATTAGGATCAATATAAATTCCTTTCTTGGATACTATGAACCCAAGAATCTTGCCTTTTGCTAAAGCAAAGTATGACTTTTTGGGATTCAAAGAAATGTCATATTTCTTGCATGTTTCAAAGATATGCTTTAGGTCATTCAAATGATTGTTTTTGTTCCTAGAGTATATTGTGATGTCATCTAGGTAAATAACAACAAATTTATTAATTATACCTTTAAAAGCAATATCCATGGCGTGTTGGAATGCAGCACTTGCATTGATAAGTCCAAAAGGCATCTTCTGGTAAGCATATGCTCCCCACTTGGTCCTGAATGTCGTCTCTAACATGTCATCTGGATGTACAAGGATCTGATTGTATCCTGAAAATCCATCTAGAAAAGACATTAACTTAGAACCTGCAACTGATTGCAATATTTTCTCCATGGTAGGCAAAGGAAAGTTATCCTTTTGACAAGTTCTATTTGGGTTTCTAAAATCAATACAAATCCTAATATCGCCATTCTTTTTCCTGACAAGAATCATATTTGATACTCATTTTGAGTGTCTAACATGAAATATTATCTTTTCTTTTAGAAGTTTGTTCAACTCAAATTTGATTTGACTTTTGATGAGCCCCAATTTTGGTACAATTTGGGCTCATTTTGGCCTACTTTAATTGCTCAAACCATTCATCTTTATTTGCTTATGCATGCATTTCTTAGTTTATTCATGTTGTTTGTAGGAGGAAG
>APFE030260471.1:0-11173 GCA_000404065.3 Pinus taeda | reverse complement strand
ACGACATAGATTTAAACTCCATGGAATATGATGGACTATTCATAGTAGTATTCACATATTGACGGTTAAGATTTATCTTCAAGTTAGTTATCTTTTTTTAATTAATTTATCTCAAATTAATTAATTAAAGAAAATTTCATATCAACACGTCATATTGGGCATGTGGTATTGATAGGAGTTGTCTTTAGTGGGACTTTTTGGACTTTCAGGTATTCGGTAGAAACATTTGAGGTGAAATCTTGATTTGTATTATTTAAACTAGGTTTTTGACTGTATATATGGATTCAACACCCTGAAAAACCCCTAGGGCACTTTGATTGTGCAAGGGTACCCACGAAGCTTGTGATTTCAATAAATTCTTGTCGGATTTTAGAGAAAATAGACCGGAAAACCACCGAAAAACTTCTAAAAAGTCTCACTAAAAGGCAAACTCGGGTATTGATAAGCTTCGAACATTTGTTAAGAAGAGCATTACAATGTAAAAAAATTTCCATGATTTAAAGTGAGGTGAATCTCCACCACTTTTTACATGTTTTAAAATGTTATGTTTAAATTTTAATTAATTAATAATAATTTAAAATAAAGCTATAATCTAGTTAATTTTTTTTTTTTTTTTTTTTTTGGGCAATGTAAGATGTATAATGGGGCAAGTGTTTTAATGGTTATCATAAATTGATGCCCATCTGCATTTACCATCCATTTAATTTACATGACTCAACCAATTTATAAAACTATGAATATATTATGACTATTAATAACATGATTTCCTTTGTTAATAATGATCCCCATTTTATTATTCTCTTCTTGTGCCTTATCATTAATCCCTTTATTAATAATGATCCCATTTTTATTATTCTCTCCTTGTACCTTATCATTAATAATCATTGAGGTTTTTTTTTAATAATTAAATTTTAATTGTTAAACCTCTTTTCTAGATTTGTAATTCAAGTATTAAGGATTTTCGCAGTGCATTATATTAGATATCATTTTTTGGGATTCAACTGTGTTAAGTAAGTCATTCATCTATGACCATTTCCATGAGAAGTAGTCGTAATTGACTAATTTCTCATGATTGTTTGAATAGTCCACTTAGCACTCATTGCACGGTTATGCTCATAAGGGTAAAGAAGTGGGATTGAAACTAGTGAAATGAATCACATAACATCAATCACACTTCCGAGGCTTGCACCTGGTAACGAAGAATTGTGGGGTAGCAAGCTAAGTGGGCTTGATTGTGGGGAGAACTTCACAGTTAAGCGTGCTTGAGCTAGAGGCGATCTAGGATGGGTGACCTCCCAGGAATTCTTGGTTACCCTCGGAAGTGATGATTAATGTTATGTGATTCATTTCACTAGTTTCAATCCCACTTATTCACCCCTGTGAGCATCACCCGATGCAATGAGTGTTAAGTGGACTATTCAAAAATCATGAGAAATTAGTCAGTTACTCGATGCAATGAGTGCTAAGTGGACTATTCAAAAATCATGAGAAATTAGTTAGTTACTCGATGCAATGAGTGCTAAGTGGACTATTCAAAAATCATGATAAATTAGTCAGTTACCTGATGGAATGAGTGCTAAGTGGACTATTAAAAAAAATGAGAAATTACCGATACAATGAGTGCTAAGTGGACTATTAAAAAATTATGAGAAATTGCAATGAGTGCTAAGTGGACTATTAAAAAATCACGAGAAATTAGTCAGTTACGACTACCTCTCATGAAAGTGGACTATTCAAAAATCATGAGAAATTAGTTAGTTACTCGATGCAATGAGTGCTAAGTGGACTATTCAAAAATCATGAGAAATTAGTCAGTTACCTGATGGAATGAGTGCTAAGTGGACTATTAAAAAAATGAGAAATTACCGATACAATGAGTGCTAAGTGGACTATTAAAAAATCATGAGAAATTGCAATGAGTGCTAAGTGGACTATTAAAAAATCATGAGAAATTAGTCAGTGACGATTACCTCTCATGAAAATGGTCATAGATGAATGACTAACAAAATTGAATCCCAAAAAATAATATCTAAATAAATGTCATTATTATAGACCTAATTTAGGAGATACTATTATTTATTAATTATTAAAATAAATAAAATACTATTATATTATATGTTTTTTTTATTTATAGTTCATTTTTAAAATTAGATTATTAATTTAATATAAAACTATTATATATATATTAGGTTTTTTTATAAGTTTATTTTAATGTTTTGAAGGTTATGTTTATAGACACAGACAATATAATATTATTTTATTAAATGGTCGTTTGTTTTGTTCAATCGTCAGGGTTCTCTCCTATTTAATATCATATTCCTTTATTATTTGTTTTGATTTTGAAAAAAATGTCAATATAATAGATTCAAAAGATAACTTATTCGCTTAACAAATTGTATTTAGTGGGTTAAAATTTAATTATTTTAAAAATTTTTCTAACTTTTTAAGAAGACAGACCTACATTGATTTTACAGAATAAATTGATTTTATTCCCAAAGTTACCTTTGAATTTTTTTTTTGGATTAGGAATTCTAACTAGGTGATAAAATATATTAAAAAATTAAAAAATCTTTTCTATACCTAGTATACAAATTCTCACTATTTTAAGTTTTATTTTCCTGTTTTTGTATGGGGTGTTTTAATCTAAAGAATTTTTAGGTTTATATCATTTTTTCTTGAAATTTAAGGGAGATTGGTTGGAATTGTAAGTTTGAGCTGTGTAATATGCATAATCTAATTGCCTTGAGGTTTCCCAGTGCCTTGAATCTATTTATACATTCAAAAATGTAATTTAAATAACTAAACCTTACAATCTTGCTAAGAATCATATCTTTGGATTCTAGGGAAAATGTCAAAATGTAGAACAATTATATTCCACTATTAATTTGATATTTAATTTTTAAAACATTAATAATATATATGAGACGAAGATTGTTTATAAAGTATTTTTATAATAAGAAAGGATAAGTTCACCAAAATTAAAATTATTGGGTTGATAGTTGTACTTCCCCAAGATATTGGCCAATGCTATTGGTTTCCTCTCAATAACTATATAAAAAATTCTTTCAATAAAAATAAAAATGTTCCAAGTAAATTTAAAATTTCAACATTCTTTGCAATATCATATCATATAGTAACTATCTTGTTCATATTATATAGTAACTTGACTTGACATTGACATTGTAACTTGCAATAACTATTCTAACATCTAATAATGCATACATTAACTTTTTCATATCACATAAATTGTCATACTCTCACATCCCACATTACATACCTTATAATAAATACATACCCTGACATCTGACATTACATACCCTATAATAAATACATAAACATCTAACTTTGCATAAATGACTACATTTCACAAACCAAGAATGCATATAGTACCACGACCTAAATGAATGCACTGTACCAAGAACCCATACTCTACCACAACACTTAAGATCGAATATTACGATTTATAGTAAACATATCATAATAATTTAATTTTAAGGTCATGATAAAAGACTTTTGTTCTAACTTTATAGATTTGAACTTCTTGGAAACACATTTTCTTAGCCATTAAAACTACACAACTATTATTTCAATGTATTATTACTTTAAATAATATGAAATTAAATCATTAAACACTTATTCCTTAAAATTGTGAAAAATAAATCCTATATTTAGCTCCATATAAGTATTCATTAAATTTTTTAATATCAATACATATTTTATTTGTAATAAAATGTAAAAACCCTTAACATAAATCATTTCAATTCATTAGTTAGGTGTAACTTTCTCCCCGACATTGATTCAAATCTTAATTAGTAACGTATATGCTTTCTTGTTGAGGCAATTAATTGTTAATGGTTAATTATTAAAACTTTTTTGAAAAAATAAGTATATATATTGTAGTATATATATATATAGTATATTATTATTAATTATATATTATTAGAATATATATTCATAAAACTTATAAAATTTCAATATTCATACATCTTTATAGAGTTTCATATTTATATGGATGGATAAATATTTACCAATAAAAATTTATTATTAATTTTTTGAAATTTTAATTTGAAAAAAATAATTTAAAATGATTTTTATTTTGTTAAAATTAATTAAATAAACTTGTATATTTTATTTTGGATATTGTAATAAGTATAAATATATTTTAAAATTTTAAAAAAATATCAATATCCAAATTTTAGTATTTAAAGCTTTTTTATTTTTTACAAAGTGTTTTGCTAATGAATTAATTTGAGTGTAGTTTAATTTTAGTTTTGAATTTTTTCTAAGTATATTTTCTAATCAAATTTTCTCAAAATTCAATAAGGAATTATTGGAATACATATAAATTTATACAATTTTAGTGTCTTGAGGTTTTTCAATACATTGAATTATTTTTCATTCAAAATTGCAATTTAAATAACAAAAAATTACAATCTTGCAAATAACTGTATCATGGTATTAGATGAAAAAGATCAAAAGTAGAATAGTTAGACCCCATGAGAAAATGATTAGTTGACAAAATTAAAATTAATGGGTTTATAATTTTGCTTCACTTCAATGTTAATCAATGTTAATGATTTCCTCTCCATAACTATATATAAAAAACTTTCCTTAAAATAAAAATATTACAAATAAATCTAAAAATTTCAACATTCTTTGCAATATAATGCACCTTGTTGTTCATATCATATAGTACCTTCACACCGACATTGCAAATTGTGCTAGATACATAAGCATCCAATGATAAAGTGATATAGCTTGCAATAAATGCCATGACATCCAACAATGCACACACTCACTTGTTCATATCACATGACATCTAACAATGCACACTCCCACTTCTTCATATCACATACAATATTAGGCACTCTACAATAAATACATAAACATCCAACTTCACATAAATTATTGTATTTTGCAAACCAACAATGCATATAGTACCACGACCTAAATGAATGTAGCCTACCAACAATGCATACTCTACCACAACACTTGAGATCAAACATTACCACTTGTAGTAAATATATAAACATCTATTGACACATAAAGTGCTATAGCTTGAAATAAATGCCCTAACATCTAACATTAACATTACATACTAGTACAATAAATACACAAACATCAAATATTGTTAAATTACCATAACTTCCAATTCAACAATGTGCATAGTACCACAGTGTATAATGAACGTGCTTCAACGACATAGATACTCTACCACAAACATTATAATTTGGAGTAAATGCACAAACATCCAATAACACATAAATTACTAAAACTTATAATAAATACTTTGATACCTAACTAAACATATATCTATCATAATCTATATATGCAACATTATATACCTTACAATAAATATATAAACTATATAAACTGTGAATTACTAAAATTTACAATCCAACAATAACATATATTTTACCACAACTAACAATAAATACATTCCATACTTTATTTCAACTTAAATATATTCAATGTAACATAAAACACCATATTCTACTCTAACTTCAATAAATTTAATGTAAGATAATGTTCTTTGTCCTAAAACTTTCTGTATAATTTGTTTAATTAATTAAATAAAGTTTAAATTAAACTAACTTCTCAAATATAAAACCAATTTCATTCCATATTCAATTTCTATACATAAAATTTTAATTAATAATTAAATAAGATTAAATTTCACACCAATCAAATTCAATGTAACATAAAACACACATATTATACTCTGACTTCAAATTGTAAAATAATGTTCTTTGTTTATATAGTCGAAAAAAAACTTTTTATATTTGTTTGTTTTATTAATTAGATAAAGTTTGTTTAAATTGAAGTTTTAAAAACAATTTCATTCCATTATTCAATTTTCTATTACCTAAAATTTTAGTTAATAATGAGATAAAATAACTTCACGCAAAATTTAATTAAATTACATTTAATATATATTATTTTAATTTATATATAAAGATTAAATATTTAAAACAATTTTTTCACATTTATTTCTTTTAAATAAAATTTTAAATTATAATTAAATTAGATAAAATTAAACCCACACAAATCAAATAATTTACATTTAATAGAGTATATTATAGTTTAATATATTTGAATGTGTATAGATATTTTTCTTGGAAGACACACCACCGCAACAGCAATCTGTTTCGGCTATCCGAATTCGTCATCGAAAAAGCGGCCAAATCATGGACTTAATTTCCCGGTTCTCAATTAATTGTGGGAGTTGGACAGGGACATCGAATTTCAAAACTAAGGTAGCTGGAATCTCGACATCCCAGCTGGCACTGTTATTCGACAGCAAGCCTTATTTGTTATTCGACCGTGAAAACTTTCAAATTCCTGCGATTTTGGATATCTATCGTATTAAAGATTAAAAAAAAAATAGCATTTTTGAGTTGACCGGACCAATTTTCATATACAGAGACGTGGAATGTTGTGGGTCGGACCCGGAACCGAGTTCGAACTTCGTCTCCGGCCCCATATAAATCCTATGACGCACGCGGCACTGTGGCACAAACGCCAAAAACAAATCTCAGATAAGAAATACCGCAGGCCGTACTTACTCCAACAGAGATCGTCAACTGCTCTTCGTTGTTTTCCCGATTTTGTATGTGGACGCCAGCCAACCTGCTCCAATGGATCTTTCGCAAAGCGTTTATGTTAAGGTCGAGATTAGGTATGGATAAATCGCAACAAATACCAGTCCCCATTAGGACGGAAGGAGAAGTTTGCAGAGCGTCAGAGCTTTGACGCAAAACCGTCGGAGTTGAGTTCTTTGATAAGTTGCTCGTCTTTGCTTCTCGAAGCGTTGAAATTTATCCAAAATTCCGAATATGCAGTAATAGAAATTAACCTGTCCGTGAAGATCGTGTTGTGTGAGTTTGTGCAACCTCGGGAATAGAGCTAGTGTCCCTTCTGCGGATTTACGAGGGAGTCGGGACGATATTTTTAATGTAAAACTCCTTCTTTAGTGCGCTTGCTGACGTCTCACATCAACGGTGATGTGCGGGAGCGGGAGTTAGATGAGCATTTTTATTCCAATATTGGGTCGGTGACGAAGAATTGACTCTAGTGCGATATGCAGAACGTACGCCTGGCAGATCGATAAAGATAGCTGAAGCCATGGAAGTCGCCGCACCGGAGAAAGCGAATCTAGGAAACTTTCAATGGCCCAACGTTGCCATTGAACTTAGCAGAGAGGCGGCAGAAGAGGAGAAAGACGGTAAGGTTTTCTCTGCGCTTGGTGCGCCGGTCACGAGATTTTGTCCCTCGGAGAAGGATGTTGTAGGATTTGAATTGCAAAGGGAAAAAATTAGGCTTTTGAGAAAGCTTGAAGAGGCCGAAGCAGAGGTTGAGGAGATGAAGAAACGGCGAGCCGAAGATGCAAGGGCTAACGAGAAAGTAGCCACGATATTCGCGACTCAACGACAACATTGGAAAATGGAGAAAAAGAAGCTGAAGCAGCAGCTTCAAATTCTGTTGAAGCAAAGTCAGGCGTTTGAAGAATTTCCCTCCGAAGAGAATTTAGATTGCTCGAGATGCGCAAGAAAAGACAGTTTGTTGTCAGATTTGGAGGCGAAGTCGCTGCAAATGGAAGATGAACTCGTTCGTGCCTTTAAAGGACTTGAAATTTGTAAGAAAGACTGCAAAATTATGTCTGAAGAAAAGAGAGAGATTACAGAGCGGCTTTCCGCGGAAATAGTTAGATTACAGAGGGATATTGACGAGAAAGATGAAGTGATTTCTTCCCTGTTGAGGAAGACGGACGAGAAAGAGGAGCTTGAAAGAAAGCTTACGTTAGTTGAAGCAAAGAGAAAGCAAGGAGACTGGCCAGGGCTCGAGAAGTCTTTGCACGCTGTCCATATTAAGCAAAGGCACTTGCTGGAAATGGATGCCTTTGAGAGGCAAATGAGAGCTAAAGATGAGAGAATGGAGGTTTTCCGGCAAAAATTGCTCTCAATGGATAATAAATTAGAGAAACTGCAGGCAGAGAACAGGGATCTGATGCGAAGTTTAGAGCTGGCGAAGGCGAAAAATGCAAACTTGGAAATTATGCTGAAGAATCAAGACTTTGTTCTGGGATCGTTGAAAGACAACTTGATCTTGCACGAGAAGAGTAAAATGCATTCGCACAGTGAGCAAAGCTTGCAAGAACTCGAAGATGGGAAGTGTAAGATTGAAAAGGTAGAACACAATACAATAAACTTCAGAGCTGTAGAGGAATCTAAAGCCAAAGATGAAGAATTTAGGGAATTTACGTCCCCTGCAGTTAAAGCAAAATCGCTTCAAACGCAAGCAGACTATGAGGAGGGGAAAGAAAAACCGACTTTTCTTCTGAAAAGTAGCAAATCAGTGCCGATAAATTATTTGAGGGATCGCAATTTTCTGTGCGAACGTTTAGAAAATATTGATGGAGACAGCGAACGTGTTCTGCCAAGGGAAAATCCTCATCTGATCTGTCTTATTCAACAAGCTACTCAAGCATTCGGTCCTTGTTTCCATCGGGAAACAGGTCCGGAAGGCATGCTTCAAGCTACGAAAGAGAATGCCGGAAACTCAAGGTTACACAGTCTCCTTACTCGAGCTTGTCACAAGGAACAGGACGGCAATCCTCGTGAAGAGTTGCCTAGTGTTGTTGATAAGCATGTCTCTGGAACGTGTAAATGTGGGAACAGTATGGACAACGACCAAACAGAAGACGTGGTTGTCGCGCCAGTCAAGTTCCAGTCAGAGAGAGCTATATGGGGCGAATGGCAGAAGGGTAGAGCTATCGCTTCCGTGGATTCAGCGTCCCAGTTTTCCTTGCCGGGTCGCAATGGACAATTAAAAGGAAAAACTGTTTTCCAGGATCAGTATACGACAGAGAAAAGGGTGGAAAGAGGACTTGATGATGTTCACTATGGCGGAGAAGCGGAGAAGCAGGTTTGTTGAAATTGTGCTCATGAAGCTCTCCTGTGATTGCGAATTAAACTCAGTAAACAATAAACATAATGGAAGCTACGCTTGTCTTTCCGAATAGAGCTCCTTGAGCAATGAATATAACTACAAGAAATGCAAACATGCCCAGCTGAGATTACTTTTTTTCCACATCTTTCAGAAATAGAAATGCCGTTTTCTCTTCTACTAGGTTATCAGAAACTTTCCAGATGTTTTGAAAAGCTCAGCAGATGATTCCGCATTTCTTCTGGAATATTGAAGTCTCTTCCACCCATATTCAGTTTACGCTTAGTGAGACAGCAATCCACATCTTGATAGCAAATCGTTACCCATTATCAGTGGGGCCTTTACAGCGAACCGTTATCCATAGTCAGTTGGGCATGTAGCTCAGTGATGTAGCAGAGTCCACCGGCCCGGGGCAGTTCCTGGGTTTAACAAGCCGATTAACAAATTTGGCCTTTACCACTTGCTGGAGATAATAATCCACATCTTCATATTGAATCGTCACCCATCATCAAATGGGCATGTAGTTAAGTGATATAACAGCGTCTACCGCCCCAGGGAAGTTCTTGGGTTCAGTAAGTCTGTCCAAGTTTCAATACCCTTGTGAACCATGTTGCTTGATTTTAGGCCCGCAATTCTCAAGAAGTAACATTGTATCTGGGATAAAGTAGCAGAGTGCGCTTGGAGTGGACTAATACATATTCTTTATGCAGGAAGAAGAGTTTGCATCATAGTTAGAGATTTCGGTGATCTGTCTTGTCTTTAAAAACTCTTTCTTTTTATATTTGCAGACTACTGAACTAAGCACAACTCCTGTACAAACAATTCCAGTGAAAAGCTTCCCTGCAAGGAAAAAAGATGACATCCCTTGTGATGCTTCATCTTATCTGAAGCATATTTTAGAAGGGTGAGCATAATCTAACCAAGTAAAATAGTGTTGGAATGTTTCCACAGTTTGACTGATGCCAGGGGATGTTTCCACATTGGAAATGATGCTGCTAGTGCACTTCTTTGAAGAGGATCAATCCTTGAGTTTTTTTTACAGCTTGGTCTCTTTTATTTACTCAAGTTACCTTGTTTTGGCTATTATTGGTTCAATCTTATTTATTCAGAAGATATTCTTCCACGAAGAAGGATGCTGAAGCTCTGGCAATCTCCTCTGAGGTTAAAAGACTTGAGCAACAATTACTGCAGCTGGAGAAAATAAGCAAAGCAGAGGTTTCAAAGAGGATCTGTTCAAAAGATGAAACGCCAATCATGGACCGAACTACCGAAAATGAAAATGACTACCAGCAAGTAAAATCAAAAAGTGCATCTCTTTCTGCAATTCAGCTGTTGAAGAAGCAATTTAAGAGATACCAGGCTCTAATAGGAAAAATAGATGACTTATGCACGAGAATAGTAAGTACCTCACCACATCTACAAATCCTTAAAAATCACTGTGCCACTTATCATTACCTACAAAATGCACATAATAAGTGATGTAACAGTCTTCATAGTAGAGGTGCATACCTGTGTTTAAACAGAACTTATGGAGAAAACTTCCAAACCTGGTGCATACATTTTATTTTTATTCTAATCTGCTAGGGTGCAGGTTTTTAGTTTGCATACAAAGCTTCAATTTTGTGTTTCATGGTTACACAATTAATTGCAAATATTCTGTGGACCTTCTGCTGATACTGTTATGACATGTGACATGACAGCATGAGAAAGATCCAGCGCACACAAACACTGGTAGTAGATCAAGGGAGCAAATTGCAGCGCAAGAATTGTTCCTTATTGAAACCTTCCAGCTTCAACATTATCTGGCAGCAACAGGACAGAAATTAGTAGCAATACAATCTGACATTGCACATAAGTTTTGTGCTATGGATAATGAGATCGTTCTCACTGCGAACTTCAATATGATGCAGTCTGTTGAGTCCATTAAAAGTCATCTAAAGGAAATGCAAAGAAGTTTGGAGAAAAGGTTGGCCAGAATCATCGGTGACCTTGAAGGAACATTGGCACGTGATGGAATTCTCCATGTAAGGCACTAATTCCCTCTCCAAAACTTTTACCCATTAATATTGATAGGTTTGGAACTAACACAACCCTATATCAGCACCGCAACAAAATTCCATTGTCTGTACATGGTACTAGGACCTCCTAATAACCAAATGTGCTTTTCTAATAAATAGATGTTTTTCCATCGTTCACAGGTACTCTTAATCAGGTAATAACTTGCAAT
>APFE030260468.1:6211-35638 GCA_000404065.3 Pinus taeda | reverse complement strand
CTGCAGCGCTCGAGAGATCACCCTTCACAGATTCGCTTTCCACTTCACTTTCATATAGATCGAGCTTTTGAAACAATAACCAATATTTCAGATCTTAAGATATTCAACCCAAAAGCATACACAAGCCAAATGATCTCCTTTTCTTTATATAGGCAAGCTCTTCCTCAAATCATGGACCAATACCACGGGCCAAAACCATAACAAACCAATACCATCAACTCAATACTAGGGATCAACACGTCTGTCGAGATGCCATGGTCCAAAAGCCATAGGTTCAAATTCCAAGGACTAACTACCATGGACCAAAGGTAAGTTTTCCACATGAAATAAACTTTTCTCTGCATAAAATTCCGTGAACTTTTCTCCTGCGTACTTCTTAATTCTCATCATATTGAGAGCCATGCCATGGGTGTTGCCATCAAGTACAACATCTGTAACATATAACCATACCAGAAACATAATGCCAACATAAAGGAGCACTTAAGTAGTACGATGTATGCAAAGGATGTATGTTGTGGAAGTACATAAAATCCAAATTCCATGATCGGGACAACAAAGCACATGCAGTCCTAGAAAGGATCCACTATGATTTTTATGGACCTTTCTTGAAAACCTACACTGTCACACACAAATATTTGTCATTTTTATTGATGACTTCTCACTGAAGTGTTGGATCTTCTTCATGTGGAAGAAAGATGATACATTCACCAAGTTCGTAGAATTCAAGGCATTGGTTGAAAAAGAAGCTCGCAAGAAGATGAAGGCTCTGTTGTAGTGGCTAAAACACCCTAGAAAATTTTGGCCTGCACTTAAATATCGGAGCCTACTATGGATATTATGATCGATCATTCCTTAGTCACTTATTGGTAGTTTGATGATCTCAAGCTCCCCTTTTCGATCTTAAGAGTCATTCATGCTTTTATTTTTACATAGAATGTGTCATCTTTGGGCATGTGGGTTGTTTCTTGTAATGCAAAGGGAGGTTTTTTTTGATTCAAGGGGAAATATTTATGAGAATGGGTTGTCCTCACCACATAGACATGTTTCACACTCATTTCACACAGTCTATCATCCTCCCAAAGTCTATCATCAAATCCACACTTGTCGTAAGATGCCACAAAGGTTGTTGCATTAAACGAAGTATGTGTTATATGTTCTAGATGGTCTATGTTGTATCGCTAAGTTTTCAAGTGTGTTATCTTAGTCAATTTTTATCATTTTTCACATCAGTTCTACTGCTCCCACACTTAGCCAAATTTTGGAGTTTCCTTATCAACCTAGCCTCATCCAACTTTCCTGAACTACGCACTTCACATATGTAACCCTCAAGATTTTCTGTTGCCTAATGGAACTGTGCAACGCATAGAAATCCCAACCTCCCTTAGCATTCAAAACTGCACAGTGGTTTCCTCCAATGTCCTTCCATAAGCTAGAACTCAATGTCTCTAGAAACTGTGCAGTTTTGTCGCTTGAATACCTAGTTTTCCTTGCATCTTGAAATTGTGTAGATGTGTCCTCCCATGGCCTCATCCCATACCAGTGCCTTTCATCCAGCTAAAACTGTGTAAATGTGTCCTTCCAGAGCCTCATCCTGCAACAATCACTTCTCGCTGAAACTACACAATTATGTCTCTCAGGGGCCACGAAGAAAGATGACATGATAGATGACCTTCAAGGAGTTGAGGATAAAAATAAGTAGACTAAGGAATCCAAGGTGTGATAGAATATCAGGATTGCATGAAGATTCCATCTAATGCATAACCCTTTGGAGGCTAGGTATGGAAAACAAAGCACATCTTTTGAAATACACCTCTTACTGTAGCTTAAAATTTTGCTTATCATTGTCGTATCATTATGCCTTCAATGACATGCATGGTTTCAAGAAATGAAAGTCATTCCATGTGTTTCCTCTACATGCCTTTCTCCCTTTCACTTGTTTATTACATAGCTTAGAAGATGAGGATCAATAACACTTGTTTATTTAAGCTACAGAGGTTGTGACCAACATGATCTTATGACTAACTAGACACGATGCAAGGCACTAAGTGGGATGAAATATGTTTCATGATCTATATATAGTTAGTACACTCCTTTGCATTACTCCCTTTGCATTAATCCTTGCTTTGTATCTTGCATGCACCCTCACTGCTTATCAAATTTGGCTACCTGCTGCTAGTAGTCTCTTAGCTCTTTCCTGACAAAGCAAGGGAAGGAATTTCCTTCAACTTGATTTCTTCAAAGTTCAAGGCTCTTCATAGAAAGTATAGAGCTAAGACAAGGAGATGTGGAATATCACTATCAAACTCTTGAAAATACTTTGCATGTTTGAACATATTCAAATGATTAAGTTGCCACTGAACAACATTGTCAATCTTGGAAGACTCAAGAAAGATCACATCTTTAGATATTACAAACTTCTTATTCACTTCATCATAGAGATGGTATGTTGGAGGTATTAGTACCCAAAGAAGATACATTTTTGACTCCTTGCACTGAGTTTATCTATTCCTTAGGTATGAAGGCACAATAGGAGGAAACAAAAACCTTGAGATGCCTCATCGAAGGAATGTCACCATACCGCATTTCGTAGGGAGTCTTGTTTCTAATAGCAAGAGATGGACACCTATTATTTATATACACAACACATAGAACCACATCAGCCCAAAACCTTATGAACTTAACATGTGAACTATGCCAAGTTCATAGTGAAAGTAATACATTCCAGTGAACTATGTGTTGAAAAATGCAGCAAGAAATTATCAATTTGATTTTTCCTTGATTAAATTGAAAAAAATCGAATTTCCACATCAATGGACAACTTAGATGATGTTAACTTGTGTGACATGGCTTGTGTCACCTATTTTACTCAATAAATTCGAGCTGGAGGAGTTAGAGTCCAGTTCTACATACACGAATGCTAATTTGTAGCAATAAACGTCAATTATCTCAGGTTGTTGTCAGTTAAACTATTTCAAACTTTTGGAGGAACTAGTGGAAGGTTATTTAAGCAGTGGGACTTTAGTCAAACTCAGTGATCATCTAGTTAACTGATCAATCAACCCAAAATAGTTGGGGCATGCAGGGAAGTCGAGTTCCCTAAGATTGGTGGAGATTCCAAGGTAATTTTAATTTCTTATAGCTCACGGAGTTGCAAGAAATTACTATAACCATAGTGGAGGAGGTAGCTTGAGTAGGAGCTTCTTGTGAAATGGAGAGGGAATGATTGTTGGTAGCATTAATAGCCTACCAACAATTTGTTTTTCACAACACTTCAAAGTTTTGGACAGGGTTTTTGAGGGTGGATAATTTTTTATGATGTTTTTTGTTCATGCACGTCCTCACTAAGTATCTTGGGAGGTATGTAATAGTTCCTTGCATGCACGTCCTCACTAAATATGTTTTGGGATGTTTGTACTAGTTCCTTGCAATTTTTTTTTGTCAAGGCTTTAATACTTATGATCTTAGGTGCTCACAACAGTTCGATAGTTTATGACACTCTCCAAATCACCATTCCTAAAATGATCCAATAAAACGACTTGAGAGGAAGATGAGAAGGGCACACTCTTATTGGTACCAACTTAGAACTAGTGGAATTGATTGGTCCCAATGGTTTTAGAGTTGTACTAGTCTAGTTTGGTGGTTCCGATTGGCTAAGGCTAGTCTTGTATTGAACCAACCTTAAAACACCAAAGTGACTAGTTCTGTACTTAACTAACCAATTCTGAAGAATGTAGCACAACATAGCTAATGACCTCCAAATATTAAATTTTTAATAAAAATACTTAAAAGGAAAAAAAAATATTAACCCCAAGGCCCTACAAAACCTAATCTGAGTAATTAATGGTAATATTTACTTTTTAAAGTTAAAGTAAAAGTTGACATTCTCCAAAGATAAGGATAATGTCAAATTTTACTTAAATTTTGAATATTAACATTAATTGTTTAGGGTTGTTTCAGAGTGGTTCCAACTTCATTCAATTTCGAGAAAGTCAAATTTTAGATCCCATTCAAAACTTAGTGGTGATTGTTTGAACCGCTTGTTTGTAATGAGTCCTAGACTTTGACTTCCAATTTTTCATGTGCATTTATTGTATAATCATATTCCTTGTGAGACTTTGCAAAAGAAGTTGATGTTTAATCCATTGCAAGCACTTGACCTAGCTTAAGGAACCATCAACTACCCCTCCCAAGTTGCTCCTCAACATTGAATTTTTCTTTGGAAGCAGTAATTCATTTTATCCATTAGATCATTTTTTCCACTGTGACAGTCCAACAACACCCCTGCTAACATATTCTTGACAATCCATCTCATCTTTACTATCTACCTTATAAAAACTCTTAAATATTGTGTCTCCAATATAAAAGAGGAAGAACCAGAAAGTGCCTTCTTGACTCTCTTCTCAACCCATAATATGTTTAGCTTCTCTCTTGTGCTTACACTCTAGTCTTCTTGCAGCTTCAAAATGACGAATATTAAACATGGTCTCATGATGTGCATTCAGAGAGGCATAATTCACCCTTGCTTTGCATCAAATTAGCCCCCTAGCATTCTATTTACCTCTACATTCAGGCATATATTTTCCTTGGGCAGGATTGTTAAACTTCCCATCCCTATTTCACCTCCCTCCCCTACCACCATGAACCTGATAAGCTGAATTTAACCAATATCACTGTATTTGAGATAAACAATCCATCCAATTGGGTAGATTGAGTTTAGACCCTTTTAGAAACTAAATCCATCCCTCCACAATGATATGTCCCTCTCCAAAAACATCATCATGTTGTCTTCGAGATCTATCATTCCCATCATCACCATAAATTTCCCAGTCCTTCACTTACATCTTCGGTAATGTCATCATTCAGATCACTTATACTTTGTTGTATTGTTGCTTGTGTTATGATTTCCTTTAATGGAAATATCTCCCTAGTAGGCACGAGTAACCAAGTTCAAGTTCTTATTGAACTCTTGTGTTAACATACTTAATTTTCATTTTTACATATTCAGTTTCAAATTCTAGTGTGGTTGGTTTACTGGTGACTACTAGCATTCACCAAATGGTTATTGATGATCATAGTTGGTTTAGGGTGAATGTTGGAATTTGCCTTGAAAACCAAGCCCCAAGAATATGAAATTATCATGGAACATTTCAGAGCTCATACTTTTCTACAAAGGAATACACTATTTTCATTCATTAAGAAAAGTTATATGAGAAAGAACCAAGTGGTTATGCTTTTCAACATTTTCACCTACATTCCCCATCTATCGTTTTCTTATTGAATGGGAAAGTTGGGTTTTTGGGATTTTCAAATTAAAGTTCTATGCTGGTGGTGTTCATCTTGCAATTTGGTCTCCTTCTAAAATCTTGTTTGGTGTGTGCAAAACGAGCATTGGTGCAACTTTTAGTGGAGCAATTTTTAAAGATATGAAAATTCTATATTGATTTAAGACATGCAATTTTCAATATCTACATGATACCTTTTCCTGACATTCCATTCATAAATTTGAAATTTGTAACAAGTATAAATTTTACTAATTATTTATTATATTGATTATTACAAAATTAAAGATGAGGGAAGAATAATATATAATGTAGGTTTATGTGAATGGAAAATGTTAAGACAAAGGAATAATTATATAATGATAGGTGAACCATAGGGGTTGGGTTCCTTACCATCAATGTATTCTATATAACGAGGGAGAAGAAGGAGAATATGACATAACTTTTTCTTGTGTAATTGAGGACAAGGCTAAAAGGAGACAACATAGTAATGGATTGATGGCTCATCCGTGACTTGTTTTTGAAATATTTGGAGCAATAAGGTCTATGGCTAGGTGAAGAGTAGAACTACAAATATTTTTTGCAATAATCAATCTTGAGTGAATAGAATGTCATATCTACATAGACCTTTGCAAGAGTACTCTATTTTGGGTGATGATAGAGTACATCATTTCCTTACTCGAAGTAATTAAACTTTTATCATGGTATAATTTAATTATAGATATTTAAAATATTAGATGTTTACAACCAATTTTATAAAGGGTTATGGGCTTCTTAATATTTTTGCTGGAATTTTAAATATTGAGATAGAAATTTGTAACGAGAATATAATGACCTCAATTCCTTGTGAATGCTATAAGTATCTACTATGTGTATTTTTTTAAAATCGAATACAAATATGATCGACTTTGTTTTTGCTAATGAAAAAACACAAACATATTCTATTACATAGGATTTTTTGTTATTGTTAACAACATTATTATCAAACATGGTTTATTTAGAAAATAACATATATTAAACTATATAATGAATTATTAAATTGATAACTATTTAATATGGGTTGACTTTTAGTGATGTTTCTATGGATTATCTTATGATGTTGTGGATTATTTAGAATTCACGTCACTAGTAAGTCAAGTTTTCATGTCTCATTCTCATGTTTGTACAAAATAAAGTAGAGAATGGATGGGAATATTTAATTCATGATACTAAAAATGGGATCACAAATTATCTTAACTTTACACACAATATATTGACAACTTATCCATGTGAGAAGTACTAGAGTAGAGGGATTGCATCAACCAAGACTTTTCAATATATGAAAATATTAGGCTTCAAGAGTTCATGTGTTGTAGTGATGGATGCATTAAAGAGGGACAATCAAATTAACTCAAACTACTAGAATGGAATATTGATGGGTGGAGGTTAAGTTGTACCTATTATGGGAGCCACATCTTTAGTATCTCCATCTATATGTTCTCCTTAGGCGATGGAATTTTTTCACAAAACTATTTTGAGTATTAACATTTGTTGATTGCATAGTCATCTTTTTCATTAATAGATCTATATTTCTTGATAAAACAAGTAGAAAAAGTCCTATTTGTATGTTAGGATTAATTTTTTTTTTCCTTCCCCTAATATTATTTTTTAACTTGAGGAGGTGGAGGATTTTGAGGATGGCATATTATGTTCTTCTAACCAATGTGAGCAGGTCTCGACGAAATTTAAGTCCTCAGACAAGAAACCTAGTGAAAGAGATAGTTGTTCGATAAAATATATTGATATTGCTATTAGGATATCAGATGGTGCCTCCTACCTAACCTAGTCACAGTAACACAAAATTAAACTTTGAGGTTCCACTTTAATTCTTCCTGCTAAGTTTTAACCACAACCTTAAGGGACCTTGGTAAAATAAGTTTGTTAATGATTAGTTGTGACATTCTGGTGTAATAATACTTGTGCACGCCATAGAGTACATAACTCCATATTAATAACTAACCTTGTGTATCTATGTGGATGATATTTTGGTTATGGATGAGATAGTATCTTGGTGGAAATATGTTTGGATCCATATGAACATGGTGATAATTTTTAACAAAATCCTCATATCTATTAGTATCTTGGTGGAAATATGTTTGGATCCATATGAACATGGTGATAATATTTAACAAAATCCTCATGTCTATTCATCAATTTCATGTGTGATTAGTCGGGACCCAACATGTACACTTGTACCTAGGGTATAAGATTATGTTGTCCTTTCTTGGATGAATTCATTGTCAACATTGAAGGAAACATTTATGCCCCGAGTGACGAACAAGGTGCATGGATGGCTTTCACAAATCCACTAGAATGAACAAAATATCACCCTCCTGATACTTTCGAACCTCCCACATAGAGGGAGACACCACTAGCCTCGATTGAACCTCCATTCCCCATGGTGCCGAGTACATGTAATATAGAAAAACAACCACCTACCATGAGCCAAAAATATGCACCTCACCTAAAGTGGCCACCTGTGAGCCACATTAACCAGAGCTTGAGATTTCTGCTCCAATGGTTCCACCCAACAACGAAGAAGCCTATAAATGGAATGAAGAGGACCACTACTACTCACTTGTTCCAGAAAAAAACTAGTTCCCACTCGACCCGAACTAGAACTGCACAAGATGAAATAGGGGCTCTTAGAGGGGCTGCAGAAGCCCTTTTTCCTAATTTTATCCCATGTAAGGATCTTTCCATGCCCGATGAGACAAAGAAAAGATGAAATCATGGTCCACAACTTTGAGTACCAGATTTGTTTCCATAATGGGTCAGGAACCTAGTTCGATGAGGTAGAAAGTGTCAAATAACATTCTTTAAGAGAGAACATACCTTTTGAAAGGTGCCCCAACTGAAGCTATTCTAGTTTTCCTTTGTTCAGAATAGGACACTTACACAGAATCAGGGCGAGGTTTTCCCAATCTAGGGGTGAGTCCCACATTGGCCAATGATTCAGAGACATCCAAAATCTCCACTTTGTCAATGCATTGGAGTCTTACCAAAACTATCTAACTTTCTTCGCACCTAGATGGGTGGTAAAGGTTTGAATATCACACAGAATTTCCTCTAGATTAAGTTTGGGGTGCCGCATTGAGGCCTCCTCCCAAAATCTAGGTTCACTGTCATTTCTGATCTCCCTAAAACCATGGCCCTCATTTAGTGCCCGGTTGTCTTTAGCCCTATTCCAGATGGAGGATCGACTTTGCCAGAATAAGGGTTATAACAGTCACACAAGTTCTGATGTGATGAGAACTAGTGACCTTCCCATTGACTTGAAGGTGATGGTGGAGAAATCTTTGATTAGTGAACTACTAAGCTACTACCTTCTCGTTAAGCAAACAAACCACTAAAGAATTCATTTCTAATGTGTGTATATGTAAAATTTCTCCTCTGTCTCTTGGCACAACCAAGAGAGCACTACCTTAGCTCTTCAATGCCTTTTCCTCTGGGGTTGTCGCCTTGATCAGTGAGAGATAACATTGATAATGGGCACTTCTTACCATCAACCACCTTACTCCAATCTCATCAAGAATTTTAGAGAAATTTTCCAACTTCATTCAACCCCAATTACATCACATTAAATCTGTCACACCATGGCTTATTTTTGGCTACAAGGAACTTCTACATTTAATTCAGCTAGGTACGGGTCATGTTTGGGTGAGAAAGTAAGTGTATTTAGGTATTAAATTTGGTTGGGTGTGTCTGTCAAAATACACAAACAGGTAAGCTTTTCTTAAACCAAACATTTGTAAGTTTGTCCCTTCCTTAGTTACGTGAATTAATTTATTTTAAATGATACTTTTCATATGTTTAGTTAGAGTTCCATTCATTAATGGTTCTCCACAATGGTGTTACAGTCAAAATTATCATTACAAGGGTAAGGTTAGAACACGGGGATTTCATAAGCCCCGCCACTCCACAATTATGTAGTGCACACAACCTAGTATTCACACAAATATGGTAAATTTGTTCCTTGTTGCAATAGGGAAAATAGTCATTAGGAGAAATTATATTCTCTCAAGGCCTTAAGTATTCAGGAGTGCCCATAAATTTGGGGTTAATGTTCTTACTAGTACCTTTTAGTCTCAATGTTCCCTACAACTAGGGGTGTTTTGGTTTTGGGGAGTTATACTCTTAAAGATGGATATGTTACCATTGGTAGCGATGCCCTCTGGAGATCCTTTTTCCATAAGAAAAGCCCACCTAGGGGAAATAATCCTTTTTTATTATTTTTTTCCCAAGACCTTAGAACCATAGGAGTAATAAATCCCTTTGGTATTGATTCAACCTCTAAAATTCAATTTATGGGAAGATGATAAAGTCCATGTGATGGTCATAATTTTTCCTAGATCCATTTGATCAAAATTAGTTGCAATTTTTAGGGGTTCTTGATATATTGAATTTGGATAAGCTAATCAATCATCACATATGCTATAACCCCAATTGGTCACCCATGCCTATTAAATTTCCTTTGAATATCCCAAATTTTGATCGAAATCTTGATTGAATTATATCACATTATATAAATAATGGGACTAGATAATAAATAAATCTAACAAGTACCTGTTAAAACATAACAAGGGAAATTACCTTTCACAATAATATAAAGTAGTTTAAATGTTAGAACCCTACAATTGACAACACATGAACCCAATATTCTACGCTTCCCTAGAAGGATGTGAGTAAATTCATGCACACTCATTTGTAAAACATATTCATTGATTATTTCGATCTAGTGCCATATTTATCCAAGGAAAATTCTCTATTTTTCTCTCTCATGCTATTTTGCTACAATTAATATTACTATTTTATTAAATGTCGTAGTAAATGTGAAGGGTTTCTACATGATTGTTTAGAGTTTGATGAAGAGATCACTATAGATCTTCTATCTGTGTTCTCAACATGATATCAATGTGACTCTTCTTGCCCTAGCCAGTAGTATTTATAAGGTTGTTTTAGGTCTGAAAAATAGGGTTTTCAACCATTTTCTGAGGAGCATAAACATAATTCTAGGTTTTTATACCCTCTTTGCTACCAGTACTCTCCATTATTTTATGTCTTTTCATTTTCCTAGCAAATTTGAGGGTTCTTTATTGCATATTGGTGCTCTCCTAAGGCAACACACCATATCGCTTCATCTACCATAATAATTCCTTGGACCCCGATTAGTAGTTTCCATGCATGCTTAATATGCTTATTTGTTAAGCTAACAACATAGTCTAGATATATAGTACCATATGGAAAACTAGTAGCTAAATTTCCCACTATTGTACCTATTCTTGCATGTTCATATTCCTTATGATGGATATCAAATAGTTCAACCATTCAAGGAGTATTAATTCCTCTTCGAAAAAGGGGTTCCAACTATATTCTTATATCTCCAAAATGGAGATAGGATTATATCTTCATCAGTGAAAAATATTAAGTGCAACTATTTGAGTAGCATGTCCAAACAAATTGATTTTTATTGTGACTTGTTTTAACATAAATTTATTCCTTAAGAGATGAATAATATTATTCTTATATACATCATTACTGGATAGTTCAGGAGGATTCCTTAAAATCTAAACATTGTATTTCTTTTCAAATGTTGATTTCACAGTTTAATATAAACTGATGATAATTTATTTAAATAATTTATATACAAAATGGTGCTTGTTTGTTAGGAACACTGCTTGTTTGTTGAACACCATACTCTGTCTTCAGGGCCTTTAGTATGTCGTCTTCTTTTGTAAATCTAGGGAGCATTTAGCCCTTGCCATCAAAGGCATATTCAAGAGCATGATTAAAAGTCAGAGTTAATCATGTACCTAGGCTACTCAAGAAGACATCTAGCACCACCAAAAATCCCACAAGGATGACTCCAGCTAAAGCAACTCTAGTCCTCCCAATCTTCATTTCACTCAGTGAGCTGGGCATGATTAATTCTCTTTTAAATATGGATCTCAGTTGTGTAATATTTTCAATCCATCATTGTAGAGAGTCAACCAACCAGATATATTACTTTGTATTATTTTGGGAGACATCTTAATACAAGTGCATGTTTTGTTCAGAGGGCAATGGTGGATTTACTAGGTCTCCACCACTTAGATCCAAATGATGCTCTGTGCTCGAGACATTTTGTTGTTGACTGAGACCAAAAGCCTCCTTCAGAGCTTTCATGATGGTTGTTTCCACTTTCGCTTCAAAATTTTCTACCTTGTATTCCAACTTCTCCATTTTGGTGATTATCAAATCCACTGTTGCATGCAGGAATTCCACATATTTTTTCAGATCACCAAGTTGATTTGAAATCAAAAGAAAGTGGGAACAACTCTCACTGATTAGTTTTTCTCCTATATTAGATATCAAATCTGAAATTTCCTTTTTCATCATGGCGAGTTGATCATCTAGGGATTTATCAATACAATTCCCAGAAGCTGAGACCATACTGTCTGCTCTTCATAATCAACTGCACTTTTAAATTTTGTATCCAACCCTTTATATATTTTTCTGGGCCTGAGACAATTGCAGAGGAGCTTTCTCACATTCAATTCTTACATCATGTCCTTGCTTAGAATGAATTTGAAGATCCATTGCTAAAACAAATAGTTTGAGAGCACACATGAACAAAGGTGAGCAATCCAACTCTGAAACAATACTATCAGGTCCCACCCTTATATAGGAAGTTAATATTTTATCATTATTTCTCCAGTTGTCTTGATACCTCTGCATACTCCTCATGTGTTTCCATCTAGTTTCCTTATTAGTGAGCTCCTTCATCCAAAATTGACGATCCTAGAGACTTTGTTTCTTGGAATTAAATTTTTTTTTATGTGAATTATCATAACTTAATTTCTTCTTAATGAGGTTCGTTGGGACTATCATCCCTTGAAGGGGTGGAATAATCGGATATGGCATACAGATAGATTATTTTGGTCTTCCACAATCATTCCTTGTGCCAAGTTAACTCCAATATTGGCCTGTTCATCTTCTAATCGATTGGTATCCATTTTAATATGGTAGAGATCAAAACTCCCAGACTTATCTAAAAGGAGATTCATTGAGTGGTATAGTTGTAGGCTTTATTAATATGATTAGAAAAACTATATCTTGGTGGCTTAATGATTGTTTTAGCAATTTATTTCATATCTTGTAGAAACTATATTTGACCATTCCTAGTCACAATTTTTCTTGGATATTTTTCTCTTTTTTTCTGACCCTCTAAAGATTGATATTGAAAAAACCAATTGGAAGGAAGACAAAATTCTTCATAACCAACTCCCTCTACCTCAGTATTTGAAGTACCGGTTTTTATGCAATATTTTAACACATGTTGTTTTAGTTTTGGATGAGAAGTATCATTAAGCTGGAATGAATTTTGTACCATTACATCTGCTGTCAGTGTCAATTATGATCACTTCGTAATTGGAATTTGTAGGTGCATATGCATGCATAAACATTTTTCCTCTACCAACTACTAGTATTGCATGATGACTCTGCAAGTAAAAGATATTCTTTCAGCCTACCGATGCCGAATAAGAACCCTTAGGAGAATTTTCCTTGCTAGCAACTGCTTGGGCAAGATGATAACAAATGCATATCCTGGTATAAGACAAGTTATGGATGGGGACTACCAGGAATGTGTGTGTAAAGTGCAATTATTAGCTTCCGGGTTTTTGTCAATTAAAGTTTCTTAAATTCAAAAAACTAAATCTAATCTGGATTTAAGCAGGAACACAACAAATTACAGATATAACTATACATATAGAGATGTAGCAGAAATAATACTTCATTTCATTATTGTAAAATATTGAAATATGCTTACAAACAGAAATGGAAATAAACTAGCTAGGGCGATGGTAGTTTATCTCTGAGAAGAGATGTGGCAGCTATATGCCTCTGAAATGTGTTACAATGAGGCTCGAAGGATTTTTTATCATTGAGAAATAATGGGAAAACCTAAACATCCAAAAACCTAACCCTAGAAAATGAACGCCAAACCGTGGGCCCTGTTTGGGTAAATCGGTACATCAACTTCCCGGGTTCATAATTTGGCATGCGATCTCCATTTGACGTGCACAATATCTCGTTAGAAAGATCTATTCGAGAACTAGAACTTTGGGAAGAGAAACATCGGTCCATGGACCCATGTTGCTCCCAGGTTTCCCAAAAAACATTGTTTAGGGCCTCAAAATGGTTCTAGAAGTTTAGGACTTGAGAAACTGCTAAAAATAGTAAACTATGCTACAATTAAGGAAACTGAAAATTTGAAAGAAACAATGATGGGGGTCCAAGTGGACTTGGTAGTGCGTAATGGTGTCCACATATTCTTTGATGATGTCCTTTTGGAAATGAATTCTTGACTCCATTGCTTCTGGGTATACTGATTTGGAAGCTAGTTCCAACTCATCCTGTAAGATGCACACCTTAGTCCTAAGAAAGGTCGGATTGACAATGTACATCTGCATGTTATCTATGTTGAATCACAAATCTATGCTGGTGGCCATGATCATCAACTGATCAAAGTACAAATCAAGCTCCAATTTGACTTGGTTCTTCTCTTTGGCCTTGGTGAGCTTACCAATTAACAAGGTGCCATACTTTCTCACCACGACATCCAAACTCTTGTACAACCATGCATACAAAGCCTCCACTCTGGTGATGAGCTGTGGGAGTTCCTCATAGTTATAGATATAAATTTGGATGTGTGCATTGTCCAAGTCCACCTACGGTTCATCATCTTGTCTAAGTGAAGCGTAGCTGCCTTGTACCTAATTTTCCATGTCTGTACATGATCAAATATGACATGTATGTTTGCGAGTGTTTGCGCTATGTTGGTGTAGCACTGCTAATGACCATGTAGGTGGACAAATGCCTTTTGGACGGTGACAAACTTTTCATAGAGTCTCCACATGACTGTCTCAAGAGCCGATACTTTAGCAAGTATGGCCATCTTCATCTCTACTATGGCAGATCTTGTTGATTGTTCCTCTCTCTGCCTAAGTTCTTGCAACTCCTTAGCTATGCACTGATTTTCTGCTATCAAGAAGTTAATAATTGAACTTGCATTTCTAGCATAAGCCTTTGTAGCATTGAACAAGGCATCTCGATGTTTCCATACATATGACACAATCACCTGTTCTTCCAAGTGCAGAGGTGATGCATGCTCATCCTGGGTGCGCACTCTACGCACTTGTATAATTGTGAGTTGTGACTCATCAAAGGCTATGCTGTACACCTATGTTCCCGGATGGTCCTCAAGGAGAATGGTATCCCCTTGTTCACTCAGTACTTGCTCTATCATTGGAGTTGGTGAAGCATTGGAGTGACCTTGGTTTATTTTGGGATGAGGTAGGTATCTTGCTCCTATTCTTGCTGCTCCATCTCCATGTCCATCTATTCTACTATTTGTTCGTCCTGTAGAGAAAGTTCTTATTCCTACAGTTGCTCACCTTGTTCCTCATCTGCTACTGGTTCAGAGTCTCCAACTTGTATCGATGGAGTTTGCATTGTCTGTGTGCCTTGCACTCCCTCTTTTTCCTGTTCACAATCCTGTTCATGCTCATGTTGCGCTTCCTTCACTCTTCTACACAGGTTAAGGCTTTGTTATGAAGGTGAGAAAATATTCGGTGCCATAATTTGGATTGAAGAGAAGTTGTAATAGATTTGACCTACAAGTATATGGTATAACAAATATACCCAGAAATAACAAGATCGAAATATATAAAATACTTCTTTATTGATCAAACCCTTGAGGTAGGGTAACACTTACAATCACTCCTTAAGGTAGGATAACACTCCACAAGCCATATGCTTGTCCATACAATATTCCTTCACATCTCTCAATAAGGAGTCTCTAGCCTCTATATAGGATTCATACATACAATACCATGGGTCATTACCATGGTTTTCTCAATACCATATGTAATACAATGGGGTTATCACATTATTGCTAACTACTTGTGGCCCCTTACATGATATGGGTTAACCACTTTTACTTATTACTCTGTCCCATCCCATTATTACATGATTCCTTTGGGTACCTCCCTCTGTACCCCATACTATCTCCCCTAGGTATACTACAGAAGTATCACAAGTCATAGCTCCCAAAATACTTCCTCCAACTTGATAGAGACCTTCAACCCTAAATCAAAGTGTGGATGCATCTTCTAGGTTCCTTTCGCAAACACAAACCCTCCCATCAACAAATGTCATCTTGAAAGATTTGTCTTCCATCACAGAAATAGATACTAGGTTCTTTTTCAAATCAAGTACATATAATATTTCTTGTATATGAAGTGTTTGACCTTGATTTATGTGAAGAGTGACAGTACCAATTCCCTTTAATAGGATAGGTGCCATTGTTTTTCCTTTGAGCATGAGCAGAGAAAGCAATAGGATTCATTCCATTTGAAGGCGTATCTCTTTCCATCATCCCTATTTCTTCTTTAGTGCATCTAGCCAATAATTCATCAATACCCATAATCCTATCATTATTGAGGATGGTGGTGTTAAACACATCCCATTCTCTTGTAAGACCTCCAAGTGCAATAAGAGTGAGCTCCATGTCACCAACAACTTCTCTAATATATAGGAGATCATTCTTGACTTCGGTAATCCTCATGAACCAGGATTTAATGGACTCTCCTCTCTCCATATTGATGTCTTTCAACTTGTTCTTAAGAGAGAGGACTTGATTTGCATTGTCTACTTTGAACATCCCAACCAACTTGTTATACATCTCCTTAGATGTTTCCAAATCAGAAATATAGGCAACCAAAGGCTTGTGAATGGAATCAACAATAATTTTCTTATCTTCGACCTCACCTTTCTTGTACTTTGTTTTGGTAGCAATGGGTGAATTTAAAGGAGGCTCCACCACTCTTCCTTTGACATAGTCCACATCATCATTTTCTTCCAAAGTTAAATCCAGAGACATCTTCCATGCATGATAGTTGGATTTGTGCATAAGCTTGTCCTCGTATTTGAATTAAGATGTAGTCATCATTGAGGCTAACTCCAAATTCTTGTCCAATAGCTTTCCTTAGTGATTTCTTTTCTCACTCTTGCTTGGGTTTTGTATTCACCTGAGCTCTGATACCATGTTAATTTTAGATAACAATGGTATGTTATATGCTTAGCACAATTTACTTCAATGTTCCTTTAGCAAGGCAATAACAATTTCTAATAATTTCCAGTACCAATCACATTGACAGTAAATGCAGATAGAACATAAAAATAAATGTAGAAGACAAGGCAAGATAAGAGGACACCAGATTTGGTAGATGCAGAGGGAAACCCCAATATAGGGAAAACCATTTGATAGAATATTCTTATTATTATTCAATAGTTCAACAAGAGAGAGTGAGAACAAAAGTCAAATAGACTAGGCCAATACAAAGTCAAATCAGCCCTGTCAATTTTTGCAGTCAAACTTCAGCACTATCTAGTATGTCCACGTTGGTCAAAACAGTAGTCAAGTACCTCCTTTGAAGCTCAGTCAAAGGAAATCAAACTCAGCCTCTAGCAATGATCAAAGTCAACCCAAAACAGTTCCAAAAAACATGGTCAAATTTGGTCAACCAACGGTCAACACATGTCAAACACCTCCAAAATTCTTGATTTTCATGCCAGTGAATGCGGCCTTCAAAGAAAAATTCTGCCGTCAAAACTGTAGTCAAATTTAGTCAAAATAGCCTTAGTCAACATTGGTCCTGAAGTGTGAAATTTCGGCCTATAATTTTCTGCCTAGAAAATGTCCTCCTTTCCACATGAGTGAGAGAGAGAGAGAAGTTTCCCCAAGTTGTACGAACCAATCTAATTAAGAGAGAGAAGAACGTGTTAGTGAATGATGTCCAAATGAGGTGTGAGGTCTCTTCTATTTATACACTTCATTGTGGGTGAAGAGACACATCCATTGGGCTTCTTGAGCGTACATTAAGCTAAGGTCGACTTGAACAATTTTCACTTGTGAGGGAATAAATTCAAAATCAAACTTCTGCTTGCTCGAATGAGATGATCTTTATATCAATCTTGGACCTCTCGAAAAGAGGAATCAAATAGAATCATCATATCCATCAAATGTGTTGTCCCAAGGTGGAATTTGGCCCTAGTTTCCTATTTTAACACAAGTTATATATCAATCCACATCAGATCAAGAAGGCTCATCACCACTCGTCAAAAGTCTTGTACTACTTTATGTACTTTCAAAAATCATTTGACACAATTTTGAGAGTGGATTTATTTCAAAGACTTCATCATATTAGCACGTCAACAACCCTCCTAGTTCACTTCTATACAATATATAGGGGTTAGTTACTTCATTTAGAGAACCATTATAATTAAGCAAGAGTGCCCCTCTTCTTGACCCTCTTTGGGATGTGGATTGACACAATGGAATCTTTCCTGCACAATCACCTTCAAGGCAAGGACAATTGTCTCGTATGGAATGTTATAAACTCTCTACTTTTTACCAATGACTAAATCATAATAGCCTATTCACTTGAGGAACCAAATAGAAAAATTCATGCCTTGCACAACATTTGTGAACTCCAACATTGGATTGTCGAAATAGGTAAAATGAAGGTTGTGATATTCAACATGTCAGTGAATACATTTTCTAAATTCACATTTCTACTTTAGGGGGACGAGAAAGGTGGAGAGATTAATATCATGATGACTTGTAGGAACATGGGTGTCCACTATGGGGGGCTCACTTTAACATGTTTAAGGTCCTCTAAACATGCTCAATAAGGGGTATGACTCCCTAACCCTCTCTGGGCACCAATGCTTCCAAAACGAATGCCAGGGTATCTTGTCCAAGTCAAATCTCTTTTCTTCAATCCTCAAGCCTATATGTTGAATGAAAAGAGAGAGAAAGGGTTTTGTCTAATCTATGACACCTAAACTAGCAAAGGGACCCACAAAATTCCACTTTTGCAGAATTTAATTATTTCCTATGTATTGAGTTAGGAAAAAATTATTTTTCCTAAGTCAAATTATAAAGAGATATTCAACTTACAATTACACTAAATCTCATCCATTGAGTTTGCTAGATGGGACCCAAGTCGAATTATAAAGAGGAGATGGACCAACTAATGGACTGACCAATTCACTGCATCAAAGGTGTGTGTTCTACTCAACATTTTTTCCAACCAATGTATTCAGGGATTAGGGCACTGAATCCATCAGAGAGAGGACAAGGAGGAGAGGCCATTCAACTATTATATTTTCTAGCCAAGCATTTCTTTCTTCCAGGCCAGGTCTATTTTCTTAGAAGGGCCAAGCAAATGGGATGCATAGAAGACCACATGGATTCCATACACCATGTATGTGTTTCGTACAACAAGTTGGAAGGATAAGTCGATTGGGCAAGGCACAATCCAGAAAGGTGTTGAGGAGTTTTCAAAGGTTACTGAGGCAAATGGAAGTTTTCCCTCTTGTTTGTAATTTTTCTAAAGACTGAAAATTTGTTGAAGCAAAAATAAAGAACAAACACTTGGCAAGTTTCCCCATTTGGGGTTTCCTAGGTAATTTCTAGGGTTATGTATTTTGATGTGCTTGTATCTTCAAAATTTATTTTCTGTTGTGAATGTTTATAGTTAAAATACTCAGTATAATTGGTGAATGCATATGAAGGTTTCAATTTCAGTTTATTTCATTACGGAAAATTCATTAAACTAGTTGTTGGGTATTTAAAATCTAACACTATAGTCAACTATGATTCAAAGATTTTGGGATTAAGTTTTCTATAGATTAATTGGGTTAAGACTAAAACAATCCACACCCTTCTTCTCAAACCCATTATTCGATGCAAACACACGGTCCTTTGACGAATTATTCAAGAGGGAGTTCCTCACCATTCTTTTCTCCTTCATGTCATCCTTCATACGAACTACTTCTTATACAATGTTCATAACTTTAAGAACTCAACATCAAAAAGAGATAAGTATCCCTACTTGGTACATTGTTCTTCCAAGACCATCGCCTCGACCTATACATCCAATCAAGCCCATGGGTGATATGCAAGAGACACTCAACTTGTTTAGTCAAAGGATTTATTTCTAGACCACCTATCCCCTTTTGTGTATTCTTTATACACACTAGGCCACCTCATCTATCTAAGACAAACCATCTTAGAGGAGATCCACAAATTGTACATCCAAGCCACCTAGGTCACACTACTAGAGAACCTCGACTCAAAGATAGATTTTTTTCTCTTGAATTTCAAGCTGGCCTCATCATCTACCACCCCCCCCCCCCCACTATGGTGCCGGTAAATTCTACATGTGAACACCAAAAATTCCTCTAGCTCGAGAGAGTGGGTCTAGACACAAAAACACAATCTATGGAAAATCTCCTTAAGCTAGAATCAAATAAGAGGGCCTACCTCTTAGAACACTATTCCACTTGGTGATGATCATGCTTCCTCGCTTCAACTACTTTCCATTTCCTTCCTTCGAATACCTGAAACAAGCAACCAAACAACAACAAACATGATAACATACAATATTGTATTCAGCCTACTTAACAGGTCAAGGAACATTAAGCCATCAAATTTAATATACCATTTCAATGTAGTAAATCAATAAATAGTTGTATTCATATAAGTTCAGAAAGAGATTACAACCAATGCCTTGATGTTGTTGGTCTCCTCTGACGTATCTGGGTTCCCACACTTCTACTAGCATCTCATGGATAGCCCCAAATATGGATGTTTTAAGGCCTCTTCCCTTTAGTCTCAAACCAAACCAAACACACTCTTCTACCTCAAACATACACTAGAGAGCTACAAGCTATGGATGTCTTGATGATTATGCAAGCTCCAAAAATACCAATACTAAAACTACATCCAAAAACTAGTTCAGCTTGGGAAAGGATGGGCTTATATAGCTTTGATGGAGGGGAGATGGTTCCTCTTATCATGGGAGAGGCCTTATCTCTTGGGTTTAGTCCATCCTAATAGGGGAAAGGAACCCAAATTGACTTCCTCAGCTCCATCGAGCCCAACCATTTACTGTACTTCCATTATGAAGCTTCTAGACCTGGAAGCTTCGACTCCATATTTAAAAAACTTGCCAAAAGAGGATCGACACGACTGAGACAAGGATCACTAGTGTTGATCGACACTAGTCCCAGTGTTAAAATCTTTAGATTGACGTGGGGAATGAACTGGTTATTAGCATCGGTTTTGTAAACTGGGGTAAAAGGAATATTCTTGTGAAATGATGCAAAAGGAAAATATTCTTCTCATGAAGAGGGACATAATGGGAGTTTCTTTGTGATGGGAAAACACATGAGGGTCATTGTAGAAGTCCTCCGGGATCGTGGAATGAGGAGTACAGGGATAGTGACAAAATGTTGTGTAACACCCGCCCATACACATGAACACATTGGATGCATGATCTCTAGACAATCTTAGGGGAAATTCAAGTGATATGCCACAAGCATCGAATAGGCACTAATCACCACATTACCATGCCCAAACAAGACTTACCAAGTTTGGCACCTACATGAACTAGAGAGATATGTTTCCATTTTCAAATGCCCTTTCTAATTTGAAATTCCTGCTCATTTATACCACTTTTATCAAAAATCCAAGGGTTCCCTCTACACTTTATTTTGATAAATATCTCAATCTTTCCATGTCTCATCTTGGCCCAAGGCTTCTCAAACAATCACTTATTCCTTACAAGTTTCCCTATTTGATCAGGGCAAAAGTGACCAACTGAGATCCAAGATGCTTCTAACCCTAGATCAGTAAGGCCTTGAGTCTCCTCTCATGTTTCTTCACAACTTCCTCTCTCAGTTTCTAACCTACATCTTCAAGGCTTGTGAGGAATTATCATTCTAGACTATAGATTAAACATCATGAAATTGACAAAAGAACCTAGAGTTAGAGCACACTCGGTAACTAAACTACACCCTAGTTTCAAAAAAGTAGCCAAAGCTCTCTCAATTGTTTCTTTCCGTTGAAATTAGATAATAGGAGAGTGGGGCTTCCTCATTCAGTCACACCTTAGTGTCTGATAGTTGGGGTCCCTCGATCCTAATCACTTCTAGAGGGATATCATCTACTAAAGCATCAACATTTCCATAGAGATTAACAACTAATATAGCAAGCCTATACCTAGGTCCCCTCCATTTCCCTAAATCATTCGAATTTACAATATATAACATTTTCTTTCTGTTAAATTCCCTATGTACCTAGAACTTGACACTTTATTGACCTACAAAATTATAAATCTACTGAACAAAAGTATGGCTAATATATTAACATTCAATGAAAGTAAAAATATAACAACCAATCTCATAAGACGACACACAAAATTTGCCCAATTTTTTTCATTAATGATCCAAAATTATGTGGGATCTTGTCCTGAGATAATGGCCCAACTAAGAAAATACAAAATACAAATAAACCTGGATCTGATCCAACAGATCTGCCCTAGATCATTGCTCGATCTTCAGCCTCTCTACACTCCCTCGAACCCAACACACTCGTTCATTGAAACGACTCTCTCAACCTTTTGATGTAGTGTGTCATTCTCCTCTCCTTAACCTTGTTTTTATAACTTTATATTGAGCTAAATCCATAATCCTAACCCTAATCTCAAAGTGATTAACAGGCAGGATTATATGTCGCCTCACTTGAGATCAACAACAAAGATTAAAACATAATCACTAAAGAAAATTATTTACTTTTTCTAAGTTTATTTTAGTTCAATAAGCCAACATAACAATATGTGTTCTTTCCTAAGTTAGACTTAGGCTAAGTTACATTACCAATCTTTCTCACACTAGAGAAAGTGCCTAAGGAGATTGTGGGCAACTTCTGTACGTCTAGACATAAGGCTTGTGGATAAGTACTTACCAAAGCTACAAACATCAACACTTTTCCTCTCGTGCAACACCAATATCCTAAGCCTCTAGTTATATTATTGTATCATGTAATGTATACTCTTTTATATCTTTTTGTTGGACAACAAGTTTACAGTTCCTATCTAGATATTTAGCTCTATTTTTCCTTATATTTCCAGTATTGATCCAGAAGTCACTTTGCACTCCCACATTGTATTTACATTGAATTGTACATGCTAGTCCCAATGTGCTACTTTTGGGGTTATTCATTGGACAATAATATAGTTACCGTATCTTATCTTACCTCACCATTAGCTATGCTCAAAAACATATGGTAGACTGAGAACCTGCAGATATTGAGAAAGGTGCATGAAAATAGAAATAATAAAAGAATTTTGAATTGTGCTTTTACCACCACTTGCAGAAATGATAACAGTTTGTATCCATAATTCATAGGCAGGGACATTAGCTGAAATGGTGTAGAGGAGGGACTATTTTCATTACCATCATGGAAAGGCATGTATACTGTACTCTAAGGGTTCAAGAAAACCTGTGAAAATTTAGGCTCACAACCAAACTAATAGGAAGAAAAAGAAAGACATGCATGATATAGCTTAGTAGAATACCCATGTCCAAACAAGTTTAAGAACATATATCTCTTCACCTATGCTGCACAACAGTTTGAAACTTCTTTTCATGTTCTTTATACAAGTGTTCCATGGAAAAAACATATATAAAAAAATTAAAAGAAATTAAACACAAAATAATACATGAACCAGAAACATAGGAAATTCAGATCTTTGAATATACTTTTCCTCAACACTTTCTCACAACTTCTAAAATGCACACTACAATGAGAAACTATTCACATCTCTAAACATACTTTGCCTCAACACTTTCTCACAACTTTGGAAATGTAGACTACAATGAGAAACTATTTAGATATCTGAATATACTTTGCCTCAACAATTTCACAACTTCTGAAATGCAGACTACAATGAGAAACTTTAATTTTTGTGCTTTAGGAAGAGGGGAGGGACTATTTTATAAGAAAAAGTTATGGTTTTAACACCTTGCACTTTGCCTTTTTTATTTTATGTTTTGTAGTGTGCTTTAAAAAAAAATGGTTTCCTTAGAGGATCTTCTAGGTTAACATTTCCGGCAAAGTTGAAAATGGATCGTGAGAAAATCCTCTCAAGACGCAAACTTGTCTTGAGTGGTTATCGATTAGTAGAACGCCAATCCTGGACCCTCTATAGGTGGATTCCATGCCATAACTTTAGACTAGTGAGCGATTATCTTGGTAGGTTTTTGGATTTTCAATCATTATTGATTATGGTAGCTCAATTGTTCAAATTGAAATTTTGTACCATAATTAAAGTTCATGCAAATAGATAGCCTTGTCAAATCTCAATATTTGCAACTCCTTGGCAACTTGCATGAAAACTCCATTTCAAAAACAAATTTGAAATATTTAGTACAGTGCTAAAAAGACCTCTCTCGAACTTGATAACATAAGAGCATACTCCTAAAGGAGAGTCATCATGTATCAATTACATCATTAGGAGGAAATTTCTTCATCAGTAGCTTCTGAAGGACTCCTAGATCATGTCAACTTGACAATGATTTAGAACCACACATATTATGGTTTATCTGAGAACTGTAAATTTGGAATGAGCTATATGATATTGCAAGGATTTAAGTCATTTCAATAAAACATATATATACAACAAACTTAAAGAAAAAATCGAAAAGTAATAACAATCATAGTAATAGAAATTGTGCACAAATTTGTTAAAGATACTATAAAAAAATTTATAAAATAAAGTCTCTTGTGACAATTGACAATTCTAAAGAACATAACCTGACTGGGAAAATTTAAAGGGGGCATATTTTCCTATGGGCTAATTTTCCATGTTTTTCTCAAAAATAAGATTCACTAATTTTCATTTTTTTCCGAAATGATTTACCCAAATTCTAAATGGATTACACTGTAAAATTTGTCAAAATTTTCTAGAAACTATATAAAATAACTTGAAATTGGAATATTTTTATAAAAAAATCATCAAATATTTGGTTTGGAATTTCATGAATCAATGAAATTCACCAATATTTCTACTCTTTAAGATAAACATGGATCAAGTTACTTGGTTCCATGTAGTTAAAAATTGAATTATCTTCATGAAGAAATAAAAATTGATCATAATAAAAGGAAGACCTTCGAGCAGTTGTTTACACGGGTTAATTTATTTTAAAGTTCAAACATAGATTAATACTCCTTTTCAGTTGTGGTAGATGAAAGGAAAAATAGGAGAGGCTAACTTACTAAGGCTCTCACCTAATAGGACAATCTAAAAGCTTGTTTGGTAGAAAAATTTGATGAGGCAACATAACAAAATCCAAAACAAGTTGGGCGTGAACAAGTAACTAAGAGCAAGAGTTGTGTAACTTACAAAGTAAGTGATGTGACGATTGTTGTGCTAACTCGATACTTAGAAATTAGTTTGATTAGCTTAGGAAATGACAAGTTGACTACTATTATGGACTCCCTTTTGGCCATTAATTTCATGCCATTGTAGTGGTGAAATAAAACTTATGATTAGAAGATCCCTTACAAGAAAGGAAGGACCTAGTCATCAGAATTAAGCTTAACTCCTTAACTATCATGCATACATAACAAAAGTAGGATTTGTTGCCTATCGACAGATAGATTCATTATATTCAAAAGGTTTACAAAGAGCCTATTGCAAGCTGGAAATTTTGAGTTTTACCTCCTCCTTCATAATGTTGCAGAATTTTGCAGTCATCAGTATCATAGCCTCACAGGTGGTTATTTTGATGACATGAATCCCTCCTTTAAATGACCTAATTATGTGAAAGAAAACCTTTTAATTAATTTATCACGTTTTTCTCACTAGTGACATCATGATATGGTTTTATATCTTGAAGTTGAAGTTCCCAAGAAGTAGGGCACGTTCCTTAGGGCTTACATGTCCATATCTCATGTGCCAAACAAAAGTTTGACATGTCTATTGACACAAGACATAAATGTTTCAAACTCATGTTTTACACATGCCCTAGCATGTCCCAAGGTGACAGACACACATAGAACCAAAACAGAGTTAGAAAAATTGATTTTCCCCTCTCGTTTTTCACTTTAGGCCATGGTAAAATGCTCTAATATCGCACAAGTGAAGGAGAAACAATTGATTTGAAGGGTTTCTAGGAGATTTGAAGACATTCTAACTTCCTCAAATTTTTTTTCTCCAAAAACAACATTTTTCTTCATTCATACCACAAAATTCATGGCTCAATCATTAAGGACTACTGGTAAATCTCAAAGGAAAGGAAAGAATGCCATTGTTAGTAATGCCCCCACTCTTCCAAGTTCCACTAGCAATTTGGTATTGCCCCCACTCTTCTAAGTTCAACTGTTGTTGTTACTACTCCATCCACTACAAGTGGAGCATCCAGTGCTACAAATAACCCTACTAGAAATTTGGTATTGCCCCCACTCTTCCAAGTTCAACTATTGTTGTTACTGCTCCATCCACTGCAAGTGCTGTGAATAATCCTACTAAAGGAAGACAACAAGCTCAATAAAGAAATTATCCAATGTATCTAATATTTACCATATTTTGTATTTTCCATCAGCATTCCCATCTATACTATCAATTTCTGTGTAATATATTTTAATTTTGCTAAACATCAAATGATCCAATGAGAAAACTACACTTCATGGTCCTAAATTTTAAACCTTAATTTTAAGTGTATACAAGGTTACTTGGGAGCAGGAGCGAACTGTTGGACACCTAATCCTAAATGGGTTAGTGTGGAAGCTAAACAGACTAAGTAGTCCAAGGGACCTTGCGATGTGAATCCCAACGGTCACCATATTGTACTATAAATGTATATTTATTGTTAATAAAATCGTAATGCAAGCTTTATCTTTCCTATCTTTCTTGCTCCCCATGTGTGTTTAACATGGTATCAGAGTTGGTACGCTCATAACCTTCTCAATATTGTGTAAGCCACTTGTTTTTGTGGCCTGTGTAAACCAACATTTCTATGTTTTAATGAGTTTTATGATGTGTGGCCTTCCATGAGTTTTATAGACTAATCAAGCTCAACATTTAGTTTTCTACATTTACTTGTTCAGTTCTATGCGTAATGATGATTATAGACTCCTTTAACCATTCCATTTTATTGAGTGCACTCTGCATATGTAACGCTGGTTTTTCCTGTTCTGGAAAATTAATCCTCCTGCGCACCTGAGCTCTGCCAATTTGCTGACATTAATTATTGCCACAGCTCCATAGGGAATGCGTTTTGCTATCCCTCACCTGGTAGCAACGCTCCATATTCTGCTCTGTGTAGTCATCATAAAGCCTCATGCCAGTTACCAAACATTTCTTTTCAGTACTATCATCAGAACCTCATATCATTCTGCTCAGTTCTATCTTATGCACAGTAACGTCTCAGGGAAACAGAACGTTGCAGTTTTACCGGAACCCATCTGATGACTGGAAAAGAATATGATTAATTCTTATTCTGCGCATTGTAAAGCCCAGTGTCTGCACTGTTTGCAGTCTTGAAATAAAAAAAATGCGCTGATTAGTTACCGCTTCACATAACGCTCCTCGTCATGTGCATTGAATGCCTTTAGAGCAGAAAGGAAATTGTTCACCAGGTTTGTGTATTGTAAAACTGATAACAGAGTAATAAGTCTTTCAAATCCTGAAAACGGCAGTGTAAATGACACTGACAGTAGCAGAACTCCTGTATCACCTGGAGGGAATGTGTTTGAAAATGGCAACGTAAATGGCACTCATAATGGGAGTAATGGCACAATAATATTAGAGGGTTGTTAAACGCATTGTAAAGGCATACTATGAAGCAGCTTGGAAAGAGATTGAAAATCTCATTGCATCAGATCAACATCCAAACATTGTTAGATGGTATGGTGTGGAAACTGATTCAGATTTTGTTTATGTTGCTTTGGAGCGTTGCGACTGCAACCTTAGTGATTTTATTATGACTCTGTCAAAATATATGATGAATAATGCAAAGAGTGAAGCTACTAATTCCTTACAGATAAAGAAGATTAAGCAGGTGTCTGTGATGTGTGAAAAAAAATGAATATAAATTTGTGGACTGATAATGGATGTGCTTCTCAACAGATGTTGAATTTGATGAGGTATTGGTAGTTCAGGATGGCGAGCACCGGAACAACTTCTTGATGGTCGTCAGACACGTGCAATAGATTTATTCTTTTCTTTTGCATCACTGGAGGTAAACATCCATTTGGTGCAGAGTATGAATGTGATGGGAACATTGTGAATGGTCCTGTGTAATCTAACAGAAACCAATCGTTTCGATCTGCAAACCGCCAACTATGCTTGGGATTCGTTCTTGCAGCTTCTCCCTTTTTGCTAAGTAAACACGCCAGCAGATCATATTAGCATTTCAGTTGAAGGAGGATGATTTGACTATTCATAAGCTACTCACAGTATGAGGAAATTAATTGGCTATTGAACCAAACAGTTTCTAATGGCTGCCTCTATTCATACATATTGATGTTTCTCGTGCTCCGTATTGACAAATGAGCTTCCGGAGGGGATTTTTGGAAAGAACGCATGGGTATTTGGTTCTACGAGGATTGACTCCCGTCTTTTGCCACCTCATTATTTCAACCACTGAAGTAACAATGAACACATTAGGTTGATTCCGAACGTGATTCTCCAGCCTGATCCAAAGAGGACAATCCCGTCCATTTGCATGCACATCACAACCAAAAAGAAGGAACATAACTGAATAGACAACATCACATACGTGAGCTACATTGCAATTTAGGGATGCCATTCGAGACTAGACCGAGCCACTCGAGTTCTTCAGGCCAACTATCCCCTCCATTACCAGGCTGCCGAAGGACGTCATTTTCATAGAACAGATTCATTGATGGTGGAAGATCCAGAACCTACTCCTCTAATTCTGGGTATTTAAAGGAAGATTGGAAGGAGCTTCAACAACAACGTTCTCCATTTCTTGCAGGAGGCTTAGTTTGACTATCTTCTTTTATATATAAAGTCTATCCCCAGCATTTCTTAGAATTGGGCATCATCCGAGTAATTAGCAAGCCTGGAATATCAGGACCTGGTCATACATTTTTCTTGCATTACATATACAAAGACTTAAGTATGGGCTCAGCTTCAGAGTTAAGGTGTTCGAGAAGGTCCATTTTGTGGCAAACCCCCTGAACCGAGACAATCTGTACGAAATTTTGTGCATTGGTGCGCAACGTTGGAATTTGGCCACTTGTCCAAGAAAACTGAATTTTGTTGATAGTAAATACTATTGTAATTTTCTGATTTAGAGTCATTTTGCATTTTGCTGGAATTTATGCAAGTTTAGCTGTGTACTCACACTTCAACAGTTTGGAAGTTTTTTTTAATCTTGAAGGTGGACGTTAGGTCACTGATCATTTGCAAACATTTATAAAGGATATTGCAGTGATTGTCGCTTCTTCTTCACTGGTTGATAGTTGTGATCAGTTTCTTTAATGTGTAAGATAATGAAGAAAATGACCAGAATTGATGATGAATTACAGTTATTAAATAGTCTAATCTTTTCCACTGTTGATGGGATGGTAAAAGTCAGTAAGGAAACTCTTTTTAACATTCAAACTTGCCTGCAAAATGCACAAGAAAATATTGAGTTTTTGCAGCTTGAGACAAAGCTACAGCAAGAAGAATTAAAACAGAGAAGTCATTCTGAACCTGTTTTTTTTCAAAACATTGAGACAACCACCCATCAGCAGCAAGTTAATAATGCAGCAGTTGTACATGCAGATGCAGAAACTCAGTCTGCACTTCCTAAGCCCATCATCAGACATTGGGAACAACTTGTCCACAACAAGCATATAACTGGTCTTGGATATGACAAGGACTTGTCCTTTCATATTCTAGACTATGCCAAGCCCATTCAGTTTCAGAGTGATGGATTCATTTATGACAGTTCACCTGCTCCTCATGATAGTTCAGCTTCAGCTGTTCCAGACTCTGCGACTCTTCCACAGCAACAACAACAACAACATATCGTGAAATGCCAACATTGTGATCGAGTTGGCCATTTGAAAGATCACTGTTTTGATCTTCATCCATGTAAGCACTGCCATAAAACCACCCATTCTTCACACAGATGCTTCAGCAACAAACATCCTGCAAGAACAAAGATTCATCTAGGATGGATCGCTTCTTGGCAATGG
>APFE030260461.1:56803-86520 GCA_000404065.3 Pinus taeda | reverse complement strand
TTGGTCTCTATATGCCAAGTCTCTTTTGCACTAACAACTGGTTTGCAGCCATTTTTTATTTAAGGACAAGTTGCCAACTCTATTGGAGTGTGAGGACTTCTTCGGTTGGAATAGTCACCTCCAAGGATATCAAAGGTCCCACAAGTTGTTCAAGCCAACAATCTCATAAGACATCAAAAGACTTACTCAAGAGGGGGTTTCTTGAGCCCTTTGCTTATTTTCTATCTTGAAAAATTATCACATATTTTCTTCTTTCGTTTGTGTGCATATTGGTTTTATCTAGCATTTGAGGCCCTATTTCTTTTGCATGCTAACTCTTTTGCTTGCTGTCCTACAGGTGTTCCTGGAGGTAATTCAAGTTTGAAGAAGGAAGCTAAAGCATAAGCTAAGTAACTCCTTTCCATTTGGAAATCCAAGTCCAAGGTTATTTGGGTTTTAATTTGAAAACATTTGACTTCATTCTAAGCAAATAAAAAATAAAATAAAAAATTTTCATTTCTTAAAGAGCAACGCTTTGAAGGCACTAGTTGTTTATGTGTTTCATGCTTATCTTATGTGTTAATGGCTATTGCTCATATCAGGTTTTGCTTATAAATCTTAGATAAATAATCTATTTAATTCTACCAATTCTCCTAGAACTCGCATCTTTGTTTTTAGCTTAACTTTTCATTAGGGACCACCCCCCTTAGCTAACCTAGGAGATAGCTCAAACGGAGAGAGTTGGAATTAGTGTGACAGCCCCTTCTCTGAATTCCCTGCCACCAACCACACCTTGTGGGGTTGAAGGCTTTTCTCACTGACTTGTAGGTAGGTGCAGGCGGCAGGGTCAACAGGTCAACAAAAAGAACATAAGAAAATTTCGCATTTTTGTCTCTCTGAATTTTCGGGTGAAGGAGCCACAGTCAAGGAGGATAGAGCACGTAATCAAGGAAGAAGATCTCACTCTAAAATCTCGCATGGAGAAGCAGGTCCGCACAAGGGTCTGACTGCACCTCGGCTAAGGTATTAGGTGCAGTCATGAAAAGAACTTGGAGGTATATGTGGACACAGAAATGATCAATGTATTGGGCTAAATACTCTCGGCATATCTATAAGTCAATACTCCAATTGATGAAGAAGGGACCTCATTCTAGTAGATCTCAGATGGACGAAGAGGACTGTGTATCTATTACAGTGTCAGCTTCATGGAGATCATGCTATCTCAATCTAGGCATACGTATACATGTATATCAAATTCTCGACATAACAAGGAGCAACAGCATCACTCACAGTCTCGGCTTACATAGAGGGTAAGGATCTTAGGGCAAGAGTGCAATCAAAATCTCGGTGGACCTTTCCCATGACAGTGGATGTATGTGATGAAAGAACCTCGGAATCCTGACTGTCTCCATATAGCCTCAGTCTCACCGTCTCAAAACTTCTGTTATAACGTATACTCTTTGCTACTCACAGTCAACATGATGATGATTCCAGCTAAGGTTCAATGATGATTCAAGGATGGTGTAGCAGTAATGAAGCCCTCAGTACATTGATCAAGGGAGAGAATTGAGATCACAATGAAGATCTCAATAGAGACAAGGGATCTCTATAATATGATGAGGAGGCTATGATGAAGATCTCAGTGATACAACAGTGATGACTTCAGCAATGCAGCAGTCATGATGATCTCAGTTAGGAAGAGGATAAGATGTCTTGGTCTTGGAGAGGCTAACTATGTCAAGGGTCATGGTCTTGCTATTCGTCAATGGAATCTCTATAAGAAGAATTTTGCATGGGTTTTCCTCTCCAAGAGGGAGAGATTTTAGCCCTAGCAGAAAGCCAAGCATTTATGTTCTTGTCTCTTGTTTTGATAGCAATTTGATGAAGCTAGCATACACATGCTAATAATGAAGTAAACATCAAGGTAAGATAGAATTGTACAAACACTTCACAAATTGTTATCATGTAATGAAGAATCATTTTAATCATGCTAGCCCTAGATTCTTCAACATGGTATCAGAGCCAGGTTTTAGTAGTCAAAGTAGGGGCAGAAAAGAGACATTCAAGAATCAAGTTTCTACAAGACATCAAAGCAGCTGAAGATCTACATGCTAGAATCAAACCCTAGTCATGATCAAACCCTACATCAGAGATCAATCTACAACAGCAAGGGTTTCAAATATCAACAATCTTCAGATCTCACGGTATGTAACAGCAGTTTTGACAAGTTCCTTTGTAACATCTCAGTATCTCAATTTGGATACTTCTTTATAAAGAACAAAGCCTTAAGATATCAAATCCTAGGGGGGACTTGATTCAAAGGCATATATGAGAGTGTATATGAACAATACCCAAATCAAAAGCCATTCTATGGATCATGGCAAGAAACTTCAATTCGACATGTATCAGCAACTTGTTGGAAGGCAATCTAAGGATCTCAATCAAATGAAAGTATCAAAACCACTGCTCCAACTATTGCCTACATGATCAAGGTGAAGACTACATCTTCACAATCAAGTAAGTACCTTTTTATAATCAAATTTTGTTTTATGACTTCATGATTGCAAGAAGATCTACATATTGGATGGGTCATCAAGGGTCTTGCATAGAATAAGGAGGATTGTCACTATTCTTAAAGAAGTCAGTACATCAAGGTCCCCTTCGAAGTCATAAGAACTCGTAGGGTTCTAATATCTATGAAACAAGAAAGGAGACATAGGAAGAATACATGAAATGCTAGAGGACATACTATCTGAAATGCAGTAAAGAAGAATGAAGAGATATCTTTATGAGATCTCAATTGAGAGAACTGGAAAAAATGATGAATAGACAATCATCATTGTTAAGCAAAGTGATAAATGTCTATGAACAAGAAGATCAACTTGATCAACAATTTGTGATCTTTATGTCAGATAGAGAAAGACAAGTCAATAGGACTCAAATAAGTGCAAATAAGTAAAGGAAGGTTAACGAGACAAAATAGTACTATGGAAAAGGAAGTTGGAGAAAGGATCAGGGAAAGAGGGAGTAATAGATCTCCATTATGAATAAGATGGTGTCCCTCTCAAAAGGATCCTATCAGAAGTCATTTCATATATGACAGTGGTAAGAAGCTGCATAATGGCATCATGGAACCAAGAGGTCGTATAGGAACCATGAAGGACATAACTCTTGGGAATCTCATTGTACATTAAACGAAAGGAAGAAGCCATCCAAGACAAAGGAAGTATTTGTCAGATGGGGATATACCAAATCTTGAAGATTCTCGGATGGAAATCTTAGTGGAGGATCCCCTAAGACTGGAAGGCAGCAAGTGCTTCATCAGGAATTCCAACTTATGGAAATCATGAGATGAAGGACTGATGACATGATGAAGCAGATCAAGGGATTGAAGATCCGTTCAATCAAGAAAGCTACTGAACGTAGCCTGAAGGGAAAATAAGGTCTTCCTGGTGTGGTCATCAATGAATAAAACATAATACTCATAGCCACTCAAGGATACATAAGACATTCGACCACTCACATCGGTATGAATCAAGTCAAGGATCCTGGTCGCTCTGTTGTCACTACTGAGAAAAGGGGATCTGGCAAACTTCCCCATAGCACATCCTCTGCATACATCAAGGTGATCAGAACTGAAATCTGGCACACCAGTGGTGATCCCCCGCAATGTGCCCGATCTTGCGCTACCAAATCTCACACAACTCTGAACTGCTAGATCTCTTGTCGGTCCTGTCTCGGGTGCTGCTACTCAATGCCATCAAGGGCTAGAATGAGAACTTGTACACCTTGGCATGGCGCACACCAATCTCTCTAGCTAAAGATGTTGGAGTTCCCCTAGGATATATAAGCACCTGCCCTCTCCTGAACAACACATCATACCCTATGTCCTCAAGTGTTGAGACGGATATCAGGTTCTTCTTCATTCCAGGTGTTAGCACTTGAAATTTCACCTCAGGCTGAAAAAGGTAAACTCCAAGGCAACATCAAACCACTTAGCCTCGTAGCTAGCCCTACGGGGCAGGAGAGGGCTCTCTCTGGTCTATCTCGGCAAAAGGTCTTCAACGGGCTGAGATAACCAATAAAGAACACTGATTTTAGGCTAGTAAACTAATAAAAAGGTTTGATTTGGGATTTTTAGGGTTTCGGTGGAAAATTGGGGAAAGGCAATTTTGGGTGCAGGGATTGGACACAGTTTTTGCAAGGGGTTCTTTGGGGCGAGGTAGGAGACTGTATTGATGCCTTTGAAAGATTTGGATGGATGAGAATGACTGGTGAGGAGCTAAGGAGAGCAAGCAATCACCTTGAATTCTCCTTAAACAACTGAAAACAATGATATTAAGCAAACTTAAAGGCAGAGCATAGCAACCATGAATTCTACCTTAACACTTCATTTGCCTAATTTGCAGAAGAAAAAGTAAGAAGATGATTCACATAACAAAATTACAAGTACAAAGAGAAACACACCATCAATACATTTAACCACAGGAATCCCAAAAAGGACTGCAAAACCCTGGTCTTTCCTCCTTTGCCAAAAATGCAGAGATACAATGAGTAACACAATAGAAGCTTTCTCCCTCAAGAGTCCAACCATGAAAATGACCAAGAAAGTACATAATATAGGCAATCTAACATCTTTCCTTGCCTCTAGGGGTCGAGCTCACTATCCTAAGAGTTGTTTCAACCAATTCCAAACTGAGCACTAAAATCTAGGCAGTCAAAACAACTTGCCTCTATAAGCTAGGAAACCAATTCATTCATTTAATTTTTGCCTATCTCATGAAACAATCTTCTAGAAGAGATAAATAAGTGTCAAAGTATCATAAAATTACATCATTTACAACAAGGAGGATCAAAATCCACTCCAAAAAGTCAAACCTAGTCAAAACTGCGTTTTGCTGAGCTGTAGGTGAAAATTTGAGAAAATGTGTTGATGCGTCACACCCCAATCCCTACGCGTCGCGCGCCTTTGAGCCAACTTTTGAGGCACTTCCCGGAGTCCAAATGAGGCAAAAGTGGGCTTGTTGGAAAAGTCTGGATGTCTACTTTCCAACCCAAGTGGAATTTCTGAATTTGGTGGTCATTTGCCCCTCCAAAATTGCAATCTCCCAAGACTGCTTCCTGTGTGTCAAAAATGTGGCAGAAAGTCATTTTTTGCTTGTTTTTTGACCTTCTGGAGGCTCAAAACTTGGTGAAATTTCTTAGTAATTGCTGAGCAAATGTATTTTTGCATGACAAATCCAAAAATGCTGAGATTTCCCAAAATGGACCTCCCCAATGAAAGGGTCGCGTGCGGTGCGCGATGCGTTGGGGAAGAAAACCTGTTTTTTGCCCAAAAAATTCACAAATGACCAAAAATACTCAAAAATTTTTGAAATTTGTGCAAAAGGTAATTCATTTAGCACCATGCTCCTTCAAGGAAGCCTCAGCCAAGATGTGGAGGGGATCTGGCCTTTTTCTTTGTTTTAGTGCCTTGGCCAACCGTCCTTTGAGCACCTTCATTTTTGCCTTACATACGTGCATTCGAGCCAATAATGATTCTTCATGTGGCGGAGCATGTCCTTATCCTTGTTAGCCTTGGCCAGCAGCCTCTCCAAATGAGCGTTCACCCGAATAAGCATGGATTCTCGATCTATGGGTGTCAAATCACCGGGTCTCCTACAAGCCAATTCCCGGTCTTCACGAATCTTCCGCTACTCATAAAGCTCGTGCTCATCCTCCAACTGTTTGTTGCGCTACTCTAAATAGTTAATTACCCATTTTGCCATCTGCAATTTCTTGTGCAGCGACTCATTCTCAGTCCTTTGCTCTCAGATGATCTCCTTGAGCTTTGAGGCAGGGGAGCTATTCTCAATATCAATGATGTCAATATCTGGATCACATGACAATCCTTCCTCAATCCTGGGCTGCTTGCCCCTCTCTGATACCTGTGCTGCTGTCGGAAGCGAGGCCCCTTCCACCTGGTGTGGAGATAACACTCGCGGTGCTGATGAAGAAGGCGAGACCCCTTCCACCTGTTGTGGAGAAAATACTCGCCAAGCTGATGCAAATAAGGCCCTGTGGCCTCTCCGATATGTGACCAATGGAGGGGAACTGACATGTCTGGGCTCAGGGATGTCATACTGCTGTGAAGGTCCTCCCTCCTCATGAACAACCTCGGGGGGTGGTGGCGCTGCGAAGAAATCTCGAGAGATGAAGTCCTCCCATAGAATACCCTATTGGGCCAACTGATGCATAACCACAATCTGGATCAAAGCATAATGGTAGATGCTCCTGTGTTGCTGTGCTGGGCTCTTTCTCTGCACCAAGGGCACCATCCTCTCAATATTCTGGCACATGAAAAATAGTATGTTCATCATCCGTACCCGTGTGAAGTGCATCAACAAGCGGATATGATACGAATACAAACGTGAAAATCTGCCCTCACAGGTGAAATAGCGAATGATGAGTCTCATCAAGGGTGCATACTCATCCTTCAAGAATCTGAAAAGAAACACATGGGTTTGAAGAGCAAGAGATTTTGTTTTTGAGTCAAGGTTCCCATTGAGAGTCTTTAGGAATTATTTGTCATCTAGTCATAAAATGATAGTTATTGTCATGTAATGAAGTCATGTTACACTTTTTATAAAGTCAAACTTGTCTATGTAAAGTATCCTCCAAGACCTTGTCACTTATCCTCTTCAAGACAACCTACAACGATGCAAGAACATGCTAGAAGAAGTCGGCCTAACTCTTAAGATCGTGTCGACCTAAAGGACATGAGAAGAAGTGTTTATATAGCCTAACTCGACCTCACTTGAAGGCAAGCAACTCAACAAGCATTCGATCAAGGAAAGGTGCAAAGTAGAGTCCATCAGTAAAAGTGCGAAGAAGGTATAGCGAAGAAAAATTCTTCTAGGTATCGCGAAAAGAGAGATTCTTCTGGGGTCAGCGAAGGTAGATTTTTCTGGGTCAACAAAGGAAAGTTCTTCTAGGCAAGCGAAGGAGAAGTTCCTTTTGGGATAGCAGCAGAAGAGTTTCTTCTGGGATAGCAAAGGAAGAGTTTCTTCCGGGGTACTTGTTCTGGATGACAGAGATAGAGATCTAGAGACTGAGATTCTCTAGCGCAAGCCAATGAGATCATAGATACCAGGTTTCTCTAAAGAAAGTTGAGAAGAAGCAGTGTAAAGGATAACGACCGAGTTTCTCTAGAAGAAGCTGAAGAGAGCAGTTCGAGATCAAGAAGAAAGTTGAGGAAGGGAAGAGGCGAAGCATCAAGTTTAGTGACAAGGTTCTTGGGACGATACTAGAGTTAAGGGTCTTTGTCATGGTCTTGGTACTCGTCAATTGAAGACCTAGAAAAAGAATTTTGATCAGATTTTCCTCTCAAGAGGTGAGAGATTTTGGGCCTGGCTGACAAGCCTACATACTGTGTCACTTGTCTTTTATTGTGCATATTGGTAATTGTCTTGATGAAAAGAACACAATAATAACATAACAAAGAAAAGACTATAAGCTAAGAAGTAAAAGTATATCACAAGCAATTATCGAGAAGAGAAATGTTTTAACTATTCATGCCCTAGATTTCTCAACAACTCAGTCTCGCAAATGGTGCTACTAGCAGTAGTAGCAAGGGGCCGAAGGTGGAGAAGGAAGAAGAAAATGTAGCCCTTGCAAGTAAGGGAAAGGCCAAGAAAGGTCCCAGTCAAGGACAAAACTCAAAAAGAGGAGAAAAGAAGAAGAAAGACCTATCAAAACTCAAGTGCTTCGAATGTGGTGAGTTGGGTCACCACATCACCAAGTATCCAAAGAGGAAGAAGGACAAGAAGGGGTAGCAGACAGCAGCTTCAACAGAGATCGATGAGTTGAACTCCATATTAAAGGAATTTTCATTGATAGTGGCAATACCTCCATAAGGAGGAGAAGCATGATGCTTCAAATTGTTAGATTGGGTAGAGGGTCCAAGGGAAGAGCAAAAGAAGTCTAGACCAGATCCATTGTCGTACAATCTTCACATGGATTAGTACCTTTGCTACAGGAACCCACAGTACAGAGTAGCAGGAAGATCTAAGGACCAGCAAGGCATAGTCAAGTGACTGAGTGACAGTGCAGAGCTAGTTGTACTCTGATATATGAGAGACAGTTGCAGAGCCAATAGGGCACAGTCAGGTACTTGGTAGACAGTGCAGAGCTAGTTGCAGTCAAAAACTCAAGGGACAGTTGCAGAGACAGTAGATCTAGAGAATTTGAGACCTAGAAGGAATGCAAATTTAGAGGGAGCAGCCCTATGGAAGCTTAATCTTCAAGTTCTTAGGAGAGATCGAGTTTCCAATTATAGGTGCTTGAAATTCGTGCATTTGGTGGCAGTACGAATTGGCCAGTTGCAAGTAGTAGGTGCAGTTCTCGCCAAAGAGAGACTCCATGAGAGAGTTTCCAGCCAAGTGGCATGCGAATTATCTAGTTGCAAAGTGCAGGTGTAGATCTAGTTAGAGAGAGACTCCATGAGAGGGTTTCCAGCCCAAAAGAAATTTCCCAGTTCTTATTCAGAGGGAGATCATGATATGTACACACAGTTACAGTGGTTGCAGTGGCAGTGCAGTGGCTGCATAGGTGTATTGGTAGTGTGGGGTCAGACTTAGTGGCAAGTGAATCAGAGTATGCGCATTAGCATGGTGGACGTTGTTTGCTAGATTGAATTCTTCACAGTGATTTCCAGTGGTAAGAAGTCAAATCAATTGAGATGTGAAGAAAGGAGGTATAACAGATGTCAAACTTCAGCAACATGAGATAGCTAGTCCAGCTATAGGTTGTTCATTAGAAGAGTGTAGTGTAGAACACCTTCCTCGCTAAGAGGGAATGTTAGTTTTTGATGGATATGGTAGCATTGGACGAGTGTTCTAGTCTCAGATGATGCTCAGAGGCTAAGGAACACGATATCTACAAAACCAAAAAGGGTTTCATGATATAAGCTTGGGAAACGCCTTATTAAATTAATTTACCATAATTAAAATATTTCCTAAGTTTAAACTTAGGAGAAGTGGAAAATTCAAGTGAATTAATTAAAGCTATTCAAGATTACTCTAGAGACTTCTATTGATGAAGTCTAATTGATCTTAGTCGTCGACGGAGATTAAATCGTGGTCATTGAAATTCCAATAAGAGATTGTAAGAGTAGGTCGAACGACTTGGAGACAACATCAGCATGATCAATTGTGAGCAAGGCAGTTTGATTCACCCAGTTCACAATGTTCAATGAGGGTGCAGTTCGAGCCAAGGAAGGAGAGTAGTAGGGGTTTGCAACAAGGAGAATTTTCGGAGAAATTCTCAGGTAGTATTCCAGTTTCTAGAGTCGGGGAAGGAAGACCAAATTATCCAACAAGGAGTTAGTATTTTGTAGTGCGAGTTGCCTAGTTTGCCAGTTAGAGTTATCGGGAAAGGGATCGATTCAGCAACTATGGCCCGAATCTAGTCCCGGGAGACCTAGCGAATTGTTTCCATAGGAGAGATAGGCAAGACGGCTCATCTAGAAGTGTTCCAGACACGGTATGAAATTTCTCCAGCAAGCAATGCGCATTTCCAGTCCAACTGTGCAAATTAGCTGGGAAGTGCAAGTTTGCTAGACAAGCTAGATTGAGTAGCTGTGAAGGAAAAGGGCTTTTCCCAGCATTTTCAGTGGAGATCAATTGCCAAAGGATAGCCATTTGAGCTTCTCAAATTGTTGCATAATAAAATAAACCCTCATCTGTTGCGTCAGTTTTCCCTTCGAGATTTTTCCATAGACATTTAGACCAGAATAATAGCGTCATTATTTTATTGTGCGTGCATCTATTTCTCAGTTCCTATTTTTTATGTCTGCAGTGTATTTTATTTGGTGAATAATTGTAGTGTGGTTTATTCACTATTTGTCGTAATAATAATTATTGAAGACAAATAAACTATTAAGTTTGGAGAATAATACTCAATCGTTGCAGTTCAGTGAATTTTCACAACATGTGGCTCAACATGTGTTGAAGTTCCAGCAATGGTACAATTGGATATGGATTGAAATGATTAAGTGTAGCTGCTGGAACACACAGATTCAGAATGGGCAGAGAGTGCAGAAGATGGAGTACATTAGGATGTTGCTTCAGTTTAAGCTTTGCTATGATTTCTTGGATGAGCAAGAAGCAGACATTTGTTGCACTCAATATTGTAGAGGCCGAGTATACCGCAGTTTGGTTGATGAGTTGTGAAGTAGTGTGGCTTCAAAAGCTATTTTCAGGATTGTTTGATCAGATGCAAGTGTCGACCATGATGACTGGTCGAAGCACATTGAAATCTAGCACCGATACATGGTACAAACAAGAGTAGTGAGGCTCCAACGCGTTTTACAAACAATTTGGTTGCTAACATTCTCACAAAGCCTCTGTCCCGAATGAAGTTTCTATACTTCAAGGACAAGCTTGGAGTGTTTGAGAATACTTCCCTTGGTCAAAGGGAGTGTTGATGTTGTAGCATCGAGAACAGACATTCCCTAGGTCACAAGTGTGATCAGGTTTCCATGTAATGTGGTTAGGGAGAATGGACTGGAGATTATGGAGGCACGAAATTACTCCCTAGTAGGATTGAGTGAGTGCCTACAACACCACGCCAAGAATTACTCCCCAGTAGGGTTGAGTGGATGTCTTTAGCATGAGGCCCAGAATTGCTCCCCAAAAGGGTTGAGAGGGAGCATTTAGCATCTAGCCCATATTACTCCCCAAATGGTTTGAGTGCGTGCCTAGGGTTTCACCATTGGTCAGAGGTGCTAACCAAGATCATGATGAACCAAGACTAGTCTATATACCATGGGTCAAAGGTGTTGACCAGAATTATGGTGACAAGTTGATGATGATGATGATGATGATGAGATGTTTCAACCTTTTCTTAGATTAGAGAGATTTTTCAACAAGAGAACATCTTAAGAAGTTATAATGAATACCTCCTTAGTTAAGAGGGAGCGTTAAAATTTTGTAGCTATGGTTTGTTGAGATGTCAGTGTTGTCATTGATGGCCATATGGACTGAATATATATATATAGAGAGAGACAAAATCCAAAGAAGCATTGGACCCAAGGAGCAGCCCCAAGGAGCAAGAGGAGCAGTACCAAAGATAAAAGCAAGAAGCAGTTCAAAGAGAAGTCATTGGGAGCAAAAGGAAAGCCATTGGAAGCCAAGACAAGCCAAAGAGGTGTAGATCCAAGAGAAGACCGCATATGCCCAAGAGATATGAAGAATTTCAACCCCCACTCTAGTTATCAGTTTTCCTTATCACTCCATGCATTTAGTTTTAAATCCAAGCATGATAAAAAAACAAAACAAAACAAAAAAATCTTAAATCTGGAAATGACAATATTTTCTGAAAACACAAATTTAGAGATTTCAAAACTACTGAAATTGCAGAAATAAAACACAGCAAAATTATGACAGCCACACACAAAAAATAACACAGTGATTTTTGGTCAATGTGACCCTGGAAAAACCCCCCTACAACTCTTGGGGAAAACCAGTTTGAGAGCTATTCTTTATTTCTGAAAATGCTTTTACAGAGAAACTAAAATACACAGTAAATATTCCAGCAACCACAAATTACAACTTATCTCGATTTCTGTGATTGAACTCCACCTCAAAAATCGTGGCAATCAACAAACAACCAAAACAGAAATTTTTCCAGCAATAAAACAACGTTAAATGTTGTACGGCCTGCCTTGAAAATCGTGCCCAAAACCTGTTGTATGGACCATATGGATTTCAACAGTATGGCTGCCTCGAAAATCATGCCCAAATATGCCTTGAAATTCATGCCCTTGCTATTGTCCCTCTTCCTCGATTTATGTGCCTTTCTCCTGTTGTACAGTTTTGCCTTGGGATGTGTGCCAATAAATGTTGTTGCCCAAATTTGTTGAAATGTCTTCTCGTCGCTCTCCTTCACTTCTTCACTGCTCAAAAATTTTCTCCTTGCTCTCTCTTCTCTTTCTCTCAAATGCTCATGAAAGAATGAATTTGATCTTTTTCTCTTCTCTTCTCCTTTTATTCTCTAAATGAACTTTTAGGTTACCCTAAGATCTAATGGTTAAGATTCATTTAGATCTAGAGATGAGAATAAATGTGCATTTAATTCTCACTTTCTATTTTTTAACTCACCCACTTAAATAAAGACCCATAGTCACTTTTTCATTTTATAATTCTTCATTGACTTTAATAAAGTCACCTTTAAATTAGAATGTAACTTTACAACTTATAAAGTCACTTTTAAATTAAATTGACTTTACCACTTATAAAGTCACTTTAGGAGAAAAGTACAAATAAATTTGGACACTTTTCCCTAGGCCAAAGATCAAAGCCTTAGGGAACCACTTGTCCTCTAGTACCCAAATTTTAACACCCCCACTTACCAAGGAAAGTGTTCCTCACCACTCCCATCTTGTCTCTGAAGTACACATGCTTGTCCTGTTGTAAGGCTTTGGTTAAAATGTCCGCTACCTAATCATTTGTGGAAATGTAATCAAGCTTAACAACTCCCTTTTGGACATAATCTCTAATGAAGTGATACTTGATCTCAATATGCTTTGCTGTGTTATGAAAAATTGGATTCTCCATGACTTTTATGCGACTCTGATTACCATAGTAAATTAATGAAGGTCTCAATGCCTAGCCAAATAGACCAAACAACATCTTGCAAAGCCATATGGCCTCACAACTAGCCAAACTAGCAGCCATATACTCTGCCTAAGCTGAGCTCAATGCAATTGACTATTGTTTCCAGCTAATCCATGACACAACTACCGAACCCAACCAAAAACAGCACCCGGAAGTACTCTTCCTATCTGAAGCACAACCTACCCAATCTGAATCCGTGTACCCTACCCGTCTCACTCCAGCACACTATCTATAATCCAGACCAAAATCCACAGTCCCCTGCAACTAACAAAGAATGTGTTTTGCAACCACCAATGTACTCTCCTGGGCTCACACATGAACTGACTCATAGTGTTAACTACAAAACATATATATCGTCGATGTTGACCAAATACATAAATTTAGTAATCAGTTGTTTCTACAGAGTAGGATCCACAAACTTGGAATCAAAAGCCTGAAGCTTCTTCCAGTTAGTGATCATAGGTGTAGACATGGGTTTGCAGTCCTCCATGTGAAATTTGCTAAGAATATCCACAATGTACTTCCCTTGTCCCAGGAAGAAATGCCCCTCCTCCTACCACACCTCCAATCCCAACAAAGAATGCATCAAACTGATATCCTTCATCTCAAACACTGAAGCAAGATCTCTCTTGCAGCCTATGTTGCAGGAAACGTGGTATAGAGGTTCGTTTCCGTACGGAAACGGGTACAAAACGCGGAAACGCGTTTGGTATGGCCGTGAAACGCGTTTTCGGCCGTACTGCCACGTTTCCCGAAACGGAAACGTGGCCAGTACGACCGGAAATGCGTTTCAAGGCCGTACAACCCACGTTTCCTCATTAACTTGTGTTTTTTTTAATTTTTTTTTTTAATTTACTTTTATGGTATGTTAGTGACTTCTTGTTGCTTCTAGATGCGTGTCTAAAGTTATAAAAGTGAATTTTTTTCCTAATGTTGATATGCAGTTCATCAGGAAGTTTGAGGGATATGCAGTTCATGGTAATGTCAAATTCTTAAAGTAAAAGTGATATTCTCCTTTATTTTTCATTTTCATCCTTTTACTTAAATTTTTAACATTACCATGAAATGACTCAGGATGTTTGAGAGTGGTTTCGCCCTCATTGGATTTCATATGGAGAAAGTAGAATTTTAGATCTCACTCAAAATCCAGCAAACTTATTTGTTTTTCAGGATTTCAGGATTGGAGGGATTGCAATGTTTCCATTGGATTTTATCATGTACTAGGGTATGGAACTTGTATTTAATCAAGAGAACCAAGCCCTCTATGCAGGGGAAACTCCCAATAATCAAGACCATGTAGGGTACTAGGGTATGAAACATGTATTTAATCAAGAGCACTAAGGTCGTTCGACTATGTAGGAGGAGACTCCCAATACAACAGTGGTCCTTCTAAAGAATGGGATGTGGATGCAGAAAATCCTGATTTGGATCTCTCTCTTGCAACCTTATAGTCTTTATTGTACTTGCAGCCTCATATATTATATAAATAAAGGCTGATTTTGAGATTTGGGTATATAATAAAGGTTGCTTTTGGATATTCCGATATTTTTATTTTCATTATGTGATCATTCATGAGTAAATGTGATGTAAATTAAATCTTAATGTTTAAGTGTGATAAATTATAATGTATCATTTATGCTTTATGATTGCACATATATATATTTAAATATTTTCAATATATATATATATATATATTCGCGTTTCTCCGTTTCCAAAATTTGGGGAGGTCGCGTTTCGTATCGCTTCCCGTTTCGGAAACTCGTACCCGTTTCCCCGTTTCGTGCAACTTAGCTTGCAGCCCTCAATGAGTCTCTCTGCACCAGTGACGATCAAGTCATCAACATACAACACCAGAATGAGAGGCTCCTCAACCACCACAATGAAGTATAGGTTTGGATCAGCCTCACTCTTTGTGAAACCCAACTACTACAAGTATGTATCAGTCCTCGAGTGCCAAGCTCTAGGAGCTTGCTTCAAGCCATAGAGTGCCCTTTTCAATCTGCATACATGGGACTCCTTCCCATGCACCTCAAAGCCCTACGGTTGCTCAATATAAACCTCCTCCTGAATGAAGCCATTGAGAAATGCGGTCTTCACATCCATCTGGTGGATCTTCCAACCCATCTCTGTTGCAATCGATATAATGGAGCAAATAGATGTAAATCGAGCTACGGGAGCGAAGGTATCCTCATAGTCAACTCCCACTACCTGTGAGAACACTCTCGCCACAAATCGAGCCTTGAGCTTCTCGATGTAGCCATCTGCAGCATGCTTTATCTTGTAGAGCCATCTAGAAGTAACTCTGGATACTCTAACTCCCGCGACCTCACCAACTCAGTGGGTGCAATGATCTCACCTACGGCTGCCAACTCATCTCTCACTGAAGTGCTATTTGTGAGGTATGTTGTAGCACTATCAGTCTTAGCCATTTTAATGGCCTATTTTTCTCCTTTAGGACCATTTTTCTGTTTTCATTTGAGCTCTGGTAGAGACTGGTAAGGTTGTCCACATCTCATGTGCATAAGTCTTTGCTCTCACATGAGGAATAACATGATCTTTGTTTCCTTCCAGAATCAATCTTTTTGCCTTAGCAATCTTTTTGTTGAACTCTGCCAACTGTACAGGGTCAACAGGTACTACTACTGGGTTCTGTGTGGTATTTACCATAATGCCCCAGACTTCTGCTTCTTCAAAGATGCTTTGGATTCTCTCCTTCCATGCAGTGTAGTTGTTCTACCCATCCAACCTGTCTTCAACTTTCAAACCCAAAGACATGTTTCACTATCCTACCAAACATAAATTTTCAAATTTGTGGTAAAGGTTTTTGTTTTCTGTGTAAAATCAGCTTGCTGTAATTTTCACTTTGTTGTCCCAAACTGCACTTTTCAGCGAACCAAGCTCTGATACCATGAAGAATTTCAACCCCCACTCCGGTTATTAGTTTTTCTTATCACTCCATGCATTTAGTTTTAAATCCAAGCATGATGAACAAAAACAAAAACAAAAACAAAAACAAAAAAAAACTAAAATCTGGAAATGACAATTTTTTGAAAACACAAATTTAGAGATTTCACAACTACTGAAATTGCAAAAATAAAACACAGCAAAATTATGACAGCCATACACAGAAAATAACACAGTGATTTTTGGTCAATGTGACCCTAGAAAAACCCCCTACAACTCTTGGGGAAAACCAGTTTGAGAGCTCTTCCTTATTTCTGAAAATGCTTTTACAGAAAAACTAAAAATACATAGTAAAAATTCCAGCAACCACAAATTACAACTTAACTCAATTTTTGTGCTTGACCTCCACGTTGAAAATCGTGCCAATCAGCAAAAAGCCAAAACAAAAAAATTTCCAGCAATTAAACAACATTAAATGTTGTACGGCCTGCCTCGAAATCGTGCCCATAACCTATTGTATGGACCGTATGGGTTTCAACAGTACGGCTCCCTTGAAAATCATGCCCAAATCTGCATCAAAATTCGTGCCCTCGCTACTGTCCATCTTCCTCGATTTTTGTGCCTTTCTCCTGTTGTATGGTTTTGCCTTGGGATGCATGCAATAAATGTTGCTGCCCAGATTTGCTGAAATGTCTTCTTGTTGCTCTCCTTCACTTCCTCACTACTCAGAAATTTTCTCCTTGTTCTCTCTTCTCTTTCTCTCAAATGCTCATGAAAGAATGAATTTGATTTTTTTTCTCCTCTTCTCCATTTACTCTTTAAATAACCTTTTCAGTTACCCTGAGATCTAATGGATGAAATTCATTTAGATCTAGGGATGAGAATAAATGTGCATTTAATTCTCACTTTCTATTTTTTAACTCACCCACTTAAATAAAGACCCACTTAACCTTTTATTTCCATAGTCACTTTTTCACTTTCTAATTCTTCATTGACTTTAATAAGTCACCTTTAAATTAGAATGTAGCTTTACCACTTATAAAGTCACTTTAGGATAAAAGTACAAATGAATTTGGACACTTTTCCCTAGGCCAAAGATCCAAGCCTTAGGGAACCACTTGGCCTCTGGTGCCCAAATTTTAACAAGAAAGAGCCAAAAAGAAAAAGCAATGTTATCAGAGTAATAGACTTTGGAAACCTTAACAATCCATTATTGGAATATATCACAACGCATATATCAAACCAAACCAGAGAAAAATCATTTTGGCATTTTTTTTATTGTGTGTCACCACTCAAAACTCCAATCTCCGATATGGACCTCCGATCTCTGATATGCGATATGGACCTCCAATTTCCGACTTCCAATATGCAGACCTGACTTGATTTAAGTTAACAATTTAATTATTAAATCGCATCCACCACTTTATCGGAACTTTTGAATGGCACCTCCAATAAGACCCTTTGATTGTCAATTGTCGATATGGTCACGGACCCGATTGGCTTTATCATAATGTGTCTAATATAATGTCGCGTCCGCCTTGTCGAAACTTTCCTATATCGCAAGTTTTGCAGGTCGTGTCATGTTAAAGCTTTTGATACAAATCCTCGATATCCATGTGGTCCCAATGTATGGGAGTAAAGTGATGATGTGGCATGTGGGACCCCGACATCGATTATAATATGGTTTCACATTGTTTAAATGTATTCATTTGATTAAATCTATGGCTCCTCCTATCTTGCTATTATATAATGGTTTCCGTAACAACAAAACTATGTTATATTTGGTCGATTATTAACAAAGACCCCTTCTGACAGCTATTTAATATATTTTCAATGTGCCACCTCATGCACAAGTTGGCCTCTCTAATAAACATGTATTTTTATTTATCGGCGAAACTCATATAAACACAAGTCAAATACTTCATTTCAAGTATCGATTTCGGTGAAGATCTATTACATAGACATATTACAGTTCACAACTCGTGAACTAGAAACACCGAGAAGGAATTAAAGAATTAAATTGTTTGGGGACATAGAGCTCGGAAATCGAATCTGTAGAAGACCTATGGCTCTGATCAAGGAACATTTCAATTTCGATGAAGCCCATATCTGTGGGACATTTCAGTTTCGGTGGAGCGTGGATTCGTGGGAAGTACAGTCCTAGTCAAGCCCAGATCTTAATATATAAGTGTGAAGGACTGTGATCACTTAAGACTACCGAAGGAGGCTAAGTGATAAAAAGAGTGAAGTAATATTCAGATTATCTGTGGAGGGGAAATATCTTGAAGGATCGGAGTTACAGTCACCTTTGTAGCTCGGATTTTGAGGCCAGGAATAAAGACTCAGATCAGTGAGACAGTCATTTACAGGAGCTCTATCTTGTAGCTTATAGAGGACTGTTACTATTACGGTAGTCTGGATTGCTAAGGAGGCATTACACCTCGATGTGCGGACATTCTTCATGTGGTAGCTCAATTGATTAAAGAAGTCTTGGACCTGTTTGGAGGACAGAATTATTACAATGTTTTGGGCATCATATTTGAGCATTCAGTTCTTTGGAGCAGGCTAGATAGCAAGAGTATTAAAGAACTTTGTGAAGTAGCATATTAAAGATTTGTCGAGATCATTGGAGACCTTGATTGAAGCCCTCATGGAGTGACTTTGGAGGGATTGTTTGGGTACCATGAAGAGAACTGGTGACACCTTCTAGTAAGACAAAGTTGTCATGGATGAAGTGACATGGAGACTAAGTGAAGGCATTGTCGAAGATAGACAAGGCTCGTTGAAGAAGACATTGGGAGCCATGAACAATCATCAAACTTATCCTGATGAATTGCAGCTTAGGGTTGGAGCCTCATAGAGACAAGGTTGGTGCCTTGGAAGATAGGTTTGGAGCCCTAGAGGACAAGCATCCTCAAGAGACCATGTTGGAGCCTATCCCAGAGATAGGGTTGGAGACCTAGAGGTTTGTGCCTCAAACTAACAAGGTTGGAGCCTTGGGAAGTTCAAGTCGATGCTTGGCAAACTACAGGTTGGAGCCTAGTGGATTGAAGATTGGTGTCTTCATCTAGGGTTGGAGCCCTAATTATTATTGTACATGATTTATTGTAAAAAAGAGGATTGGAGTCCTCGTTATCTCTTGATTAATAAAAGTATTTATTCTTATTGTTCATTTTGTGTTCTAAATTATAAGTGATCTAACTGGTGAAAAATAGCAATTGAAAAGAAACACTGATTCATCCCCCTCTCAATATTTCCAACATGGTCGTTCTTCATAATTTGTTTTAGCCCACCAAAATAAAAGGAAATGATAAATAGAAATTAAATTTTCAATTCAGCTTCAAAACAAGGGAAAATAAATTTTTGAAATTTAGATTTTCGGCTCCACAAGTTCAAGCCAGCCTGCCTTAAATACCCACCTATTCAGCTCATTTTATAACTATATAAAGGCAACTCATCTCACTCATTTGCACACTAATTCGGATCATACAACATATATTCTTTTGTTCATCTCTACAAAGAAGAGAAAGAATAGGGAGGATGAAGTTGACCAGATCAAGCTATCTTATCTCTATTTTATCTCAATTTGACTTCGTGTGTGTGGAGGACAGACCTATTCTCTGAGGCAGAAGGCCGAATCTCTGAGGCAGAAGGCCAAATCTCTGGGCAGAACGTCGAAGTTCTGGGCAGCAGATCGAATCTCTGGGCAGCAGCAGGAGGCCGAAATTCAGCCTGTTCCTGAACAGTTTGACCACCGTTGACTGAGGCCAGTTGTGGGCAGTTTGACCAGGTTCAACCTCGATTTTTGTTGCTGGTCAGCTTGACTCTGTTTGAGTAGAAAGATCAGATTGATCTTTTGTTGAATTGAATAATTTCTCTAGGAAAAGGTTGCAGGGTTTTTCCCCATGTGGGTTTTCCCAGGGTAAATATTTGTGTCTTGTGTTTGGCTGCCTCTTTATGATCCTTTTTTTCCAGAGAAAAATGCAAAAACTTTTTATTAAGGAAATATAAAAAGTTTTACAAGTCATCTTTGCATCTTCAGCCCAACCGAGGGCATCAAAACAGTTAAAGACATACCCCAAAAAACAAGTTGGGGATCTAACAACAATTACCCGATGCATCCTATATCAAAACATGTTTGAGGGACGCGGCACATCAACCGGGCCTGTCAGCTGATGAGAAAAAACAGTCCAAAGGAACGCGGAGAGAGATCCGCAATAGAGCCTCTTTATGATCCTACTGTCATTCTTTTTTCCATTATTGAGATCTTCTATGTAATTACTTAATGATGAATATGAACACAAGAAAGATTAAATTGAGAAATCATTAGATGTAATTATGACACAAGAAGAATTCGAAAAATCAACAGTTTGAATAGCTATGAATCTTTGTGTAATGCCAATAAAGAGGGCATGTTTGGTCAAGTGATCAACAATAACATAAATATTATGCTTTCCTTTAAAGTTAAAAAGGAAAATAATCATATTCATTGATATTTCTTACTGCCAGTTCTGTTTTAGGGATGTCTTTCACACTGCCACAATGTACTTTCTTCGTGGAATGTACTTTTCAGTTCCATTGACCTACTGTTGTGATCATTGTTGGACACCGATAAAATTATCTTAACTTATTTAGTATGAGTTGGAGTAAACCAAGAAAAGTTATCATTTCATTATTCTCCCTCCAGCACAATATTACATTTGGCTAGATATTTGCATGTTTTTATCATGTATTTCTACAAAAAGAACAATGAATGTCGTACTAGGTTTTGAAAAAGAGTATGTGACCAGCAGCAAGAAAATTTTGACCCTCCTTGGGAACTTGGTTGTTTAATTCTAAACGTGCAGATAATTCATGCGCACAGTATTGCGCACCTCATCATGATTCTCTGTAGCAAGCAACTTGAATGGAATTTTAAAAGTGTGTGCACTACTGACAATGGTTATACCAAAATTTGTAGCAAGTTTTCAGAACCTGCATAACAATCAAATTATCCACAAAAATAATAATTTTCTACCTTTGGGATCAGTGTGTCTTACAGGAAATGCTTACTGAAACCTGGTTTCCAAGCAATGAACCCATCACACATGTTTCAAAATAGACTAGACACCCCCCAGGTTGTGAAGATGGCTGATATGGAACAATAAAAATGTTTCTCCAAAGAAATTACTAGGGACATAATCTGAAGGAAACAGTTGAATGTGCCCTGCTGCTCACCTTAACACTGCAAGGCAGCTGAACAGAAGCTACAACAATCCTAGTTATCTGCAGATATGCAGGAAGAACTCAGGACTGTGCTTTTTTATAAATCTCATATGCAACCTGCAGGAATGCTGGTCTGCATAAATTATAGCATGCTTCTAGTGATGCAAACATTTTCAATGCTACTGTCCAAGCTATGCCTGTCCAAAGAATATAAGAAAACATTGCGTGAAGGGTAGCTTCAAAGCACTAAGAACATCATTACCTCCAATGTGCTCAAAAGTTGTGTTTATTGCTGCAAGCCATTTCTCTCTCTCTGCACTTGCTCTTTCCAATAACATCCTCTTATTTATTTCTTCAGCCAGTTTTGCCTCATGGGCTCGCCCCTCTGCCTCAGCCATTGCCTTCACTCTTAGTGTCTCACGGTCTATCTCTGCTTGTGCTTTATCTGTCTGACGCTGTTGTGCTTGAATTTGCTCTTCTGTTGCACGCCTCATCTGTTCCTTCCGTATTGAGGATTCCTCTTGCATCTTTACCAGCTCTGCATTTTGTTTTCTTTGGGCTTCATGTTCTTGCTGTGAGTAAAATAGTTTAAAAATTGACCAAAGTGCCTGATGTGATTCTAGCAACTTGATTTTTTTAAACAGAAGACTACAAATTATCCTGAAAACAATTCCCTTAACATATCAGAAAAGACAGCAGATTAGGTATCATATACCTGCATTCTCTTTCTGGCCAACTCATCCTCATAACGAGCCATCTGTGCCTTTGCTTGTGCTTGTTGGTGGATGAGCTGCCTTTGTTCTTCATACATTGCCTGTTGTCTTTCCTGTAAAGCAAGGTCCCAGAAATAATAAAGTTAACTAGTGCTCTCCTAAGCAGAACCAGCTGATATAGCATCAGATACAAGCAACAGACACAAATAGTCAAGAAAACCAAACATTCAAACACACTAGGATTTGCAATGAATTAAGAACAGCATAGATTCATCATAACCTCAGATTAATTAAGCACCAAGCAGGAAGTGGGTCTGCAACTGCAGCTTCAAATGCTGAATAAACACTGTTTTAGCAAGATAGCAGGCTCAAGAAAAAAAGTTCCAATTGTGGAAGCATGTTATAAGACATCAAGGGCCTCGGCCCAAGTTAAAACGGGGAGGGAATGTTCTTTGGACATGTGGATTTTTCCATAATCAATTTAAGAGCACTTACTTCAAAGTTAAGGGCCATTTGCTGGGAGCACCTTGTGCACTTTGACCATGTCTAGGAGTGAGTGCACCCAAAAGAAGATAACTGGAATGAGAGGCCAAAGTTAGCTTGGAGATGGTGGCAGCAGCATTTAGGAAAACCAAGAATGAGGACCCTCTTCCATTCTTGATGAAATAATCTAGCAATTATCCATTTAGGATTGGGAGTGCAGTTCAAACTTCAAACAGCAACAAAGAGGGCAGCCAGTCCAATGGACAAGATATTTCAGCACGAGAGGCAAGATGAGATTGATATTACTATTGGGTGTTTTCTATCTCAACTTCATTTCAATTATTGTTGCATGGTTTCCTTTGTTTATTGGGATGTGTTGAGCTCTAGCTCAAGGGGCTTCAACAAAGTGCATGCCTCTTGGTTCAGAGAAGCTTAGAACCACACTAACTTTGGTGAGCACCTTGCATCATGAAGGAGTTCCAGCATTTAGGGGTTTTCAACTTGGTCATGGTTTGGCACTTCTTCGTTAAGAGGATTTTGGTTTTCTTGTGTCTATCATGCTCTTATGACCGCACTTGATAGAGCAGACACTATCTTGAGCAAACATCCTACCTCTACAATGGATTTTCAGCACTTGTCATCATTTTCAGGACATTTTCAACCTATTGGAGAATGAGCAAACATGTCACACCTTTGAATGAGGGTGCTGGATTCTTGTGTCTATTAAGGTACCAAGGTCATCTATTATTGAATAGAATTTTGTTTGGTTGACCACCATGCCTCAATCATGGATTTCCAACACATTGGCACAGTCCACAGGAGGTTTTCATCACCTTGGAGTTTCAGTTTGTTGATGTGCATAGTCTACTCCTCGATCACAGAATTGTTTCAGCCATCTATTCACTTGATGAGTGAGTGTAGAACGTGTTTCTACAACATTTCTTAAGGGTGCCCACATGCTCAGAGAACTTCTACCATATGATGGTGATAGCACATGTCACTTGCACTTAACGATGAAATCACCTTGCACATTGTTCCATGCATCTTGAGGATGTCCAATTACCTTGTGTCTATGTGGATTTTTCCATAATCAATTTAAGAGCACTTACTTCAAAGTTAAGGGCCATTTGCTGGGAGCACCTTGTGCACTTTGACCATGTCTAGGAGTGAGTGCACCCAAAAGAAGATAACTGGAATGAGAGGCCAAAGTTAGCTTGGAGATGGTGGCAGCAGCATTTAGGAAAACCAAGAATGAGGACCCTCTTCCATTCTTGATGAAATCATCTAGCAATTATCCATTTAGGATTGGGAGTGCAGTTCAAACTTCAAACAGCAACAAAGAGGGCAGCCAGTCCAATGGACAAGATATTTCAGCACGAGAGGCAAGATGAGATTGATATTACCATTGGGTGTTTTCTATCTCAACTTCATTTCAATTATTGTTGCATGGTTTCCTTTGTTTATTGGGATGTGTTGAGCTCTAGCTCAAGGGGCTCCAACAAAGTGCATGCCTCTTGGTTCAGAGAAGCTTAGAACCACACTAACTTTAGTGAGCACCTTGCATCATGAAGGAGTTCCAGCATTTAGGGGTTTTCAACTTGGTCATGGTTTGGCACTTCTTCATTAAGAAGATTTTGGTTTTCTTGTGTCTATCATGCTCTTATGACCGCACTTGATAGAGCAGACACTATCTTGAGCAAACATCCTACCTCTACAATGGATTTTCAGCACTTGTCATCATTTTCAGGACATTTTCAACCTATTGGAGAATGAGCGAACATGTCACACCTTTGAATGAGGGTGCTGGATTCTTGTGTCTATTAAGGTACCAAGGTCATCTATTATTGAATAGAATTTTGTTTGGTTGACCACCATGCCTCAATCATGGATTTCCAACACATTGGCACAGTCCACAGGAGGTTTTCATCACCTTGGAGTTTCAGTTTGTTGATGTGCATAGTCTACTCAGAATTGTTTCAGCCATCTATTCACTTGATGAGTGAGTGTAGAACGTGTTTCTACAACATTTCTTAAGGGTGCCCACATGCTCAGAGAACTTCTACCATATGATGGTGATAGCACATGTCACTTGCACTTAACGATGAAATCACCTTGCACATTGTTCCATGCATCTTGAGGATGCCCAATTACTCTTGTGTCTATGTGGTTCTCCAACACTTCATCTACATTGCAATCATCTACAAATGCCATTTGGACACTCATTGACTTATTCTACTCATGGAGCATGCCACACGTTGTGTGAGGGTGATCCCTAGCACACCTACTCATGAGACGAGTTGTCCACATTATTTCATGTCCATCTTCCTTCGACACATTTCTAGAAGGGCGCACTTACGGATAAGGACATCATTTACTATTTTGAAAACCTAGGCTTGGCCTATCCCCAAGCTAGGAAGGTGCCCTAATCTATTGGCTATTTTCGGGAAGAAGTTGCAACAACTCCACTATTATACAATTGTTGACTTAGAAATTGGGAGTTAGTTAGATATGATCTTCATTGAGAATTATTTCCTCGACTATTTTATTGTAACCTCCTAGAGGACATTGTGGATCTTAACAAACTCTTTCTACTTTTAGTAAATGTTTTGTTGGATATGACTATTTTATCATTATTCCTGGAAGTTAGTGGATCTAGGAAAACAATTCATTATTTATTATATGAGGAGTTAGAGCTAAAGCCTATATAACGGTTTGCCCTCTCCATTTGCAACATGGATTTTGGCAAGTGAGTGGATTCTCAGTGTAAATGAAAGAGCTTCAAGCTATGGAATAAAATGTGATACTTATTTGTTTAAAGCTTAGTTTGATATATGTACAATTTCTATATGTATGGCATTTTGTTCGAGGGTTATTGAAGAGAAGAGTCACTACAATGGTAAGGATGAAGGTTGTGGGTTTCTTCCCTATCTTCCCAGCACCTTTTGTGTTACTTATGTTCAAGATGGAAACATTAGGTATATGACATCACTATATCCAACACCTTTGTAAATAGCCTTTGGTAGGGGCCACCCTAGGATGTTGCATCAAGTCATGGATCTCATATAGACCCTCTCCCCCATCAAACCTGTAAATCTAATAACCAAATTAGGGCTATTATAAGGCACATCACTTTGATTGATTATATTTCCTAGTCTTCCTTTAGAACCACCCTCTGGCATTGCATACATGACCCCATACATAATACCCAAACCCAAAACATTGTTTTTCTTTTACTCATTTTTTCCTTTATTTTGTGTTGTTAGGTTCTCTTTATTCCCACTCCACACTACTCAAAGTGAACTTAGTAACCAATAGGGGATTCCCCATTGTCTAGGAACCTTTTCCTTAGTCCAAAGTGCAAAGTGTTGAGAAATCTATAGGGATGCAATTAGGATGATTTCTCTTAAACTTGATAATTGATTGTGATGTATTTTTATTTTTTCTTGATTATTAGCTTCTTCTCTTAATGTTATGTTGTTCTTATCATCAAACAACTACCAAAACAAGATCGACAATACACAAGAACATGGGATGTAGGCGGAAAGTCAAGGCCAAAACCTCTCCACTTGAGAGGAAAACCCACAAAATCTCTTCTCTTCATATAGATTCTTCAAATGACAAATTCCAAGACCTCTAGACCAAGACCAAGACCCTTCTAAGACCCAGCCAGACCTTCTTGATGACGTGCTTCTTCTATCCAAGTCAAACCCAGTCAAATCTCTTCTAGTTGCACAATATCAACCCCCATATATAGAATTTCGGCCTCCACTACAGGTTTGAAATTTTCGGCCCCTCCAACAGTTGTTGCTTCCACATGTTTCCACATGTGTGAGCAATTTTAGGGCTTCCTTTGACCTCCACTTGAGTTGCTTCTCCTTCTAAGGCTTGTAGGTGGCCTAAGAGTCCTTTCTTTGACCTTCTTCTTGCAAGGTTTCACAACTTCGACCTTGCAGTTGCAAAACCCTAGCCTTATCTTCGCACGTGAGAGAGAGAGAGAGAGAGAAATAACCCAAACACTTGCTCATCGTCCTTCTATCCTTCTTCGCTTGCCTTTCTTCTGCTCTTCTTCGCTTGGATGATGAGGAGTGATTTACTGCCCATAGGAGGTTGATTTTCCTCCTATATATAGGCTTCCAAGGATGACTACATGCCCTAATGAGGCCGACTTCTTAGCTGCCAGACCGACTTAGTCTTGGAGGGTATTTTGACACTTTTAAATACAAAAATAATTCTTTTGACAGGTTACAATGTGCCCAATGGGGTCTTCTTTATATGACAATGACTCTATTGACTTCTTGACATTAGGACAAACCTTAGAAGCACTCAATGGGTGCTTGACTTCTAAATAAAATGACTTTGAGCATGAAACCCATGCTACAAAAATAACAGGCTGACCTTGAAGTCTATATAGGTTCCCTTCTTGGACTCCATTCCTCACTTCAATCTCTGGATTAGCTCCCTCTAGGCAGATGAACACTTGCCCCCTTTGGAAGTTAACCTCAAAATCTTTATCCTCCATAACTGAGATGGACAAAAGGTTCTTTAGGCGAGGTACATAGAGTATGTCTTGCACAACAAAGTACCCTCCTGACTCAAGCTAGAACTGAACTGCCCCTTGTCTCCTCACTACATACTTGGCATCATCGCCAAGCTCAATATGGATCCTTGTGTCATGCTCTACAAAACTACCGAATAGCTCTCTAGCCTGTGTCATGTGGAGGTAGGTACCACTGTCCAAGTACCAGGCGCTTCTAGCAATAGTTCTAGTAGAAAGGAAAGACACGAGTGAAAATTCACTCTCGAACTTGGAAGCAAGCTCGCTCAAGTGTGTCTTTGTTGTCATTGCAACTGTCTACGACTTCTCCTTGCCCTTCTTCCTTTGTGGACACTAAGAATCAAAGTGGCCATTCTTATGGAAAATATAGCATTTGATCTTGCTCATATCTCTCTTCTTCTTGGACTATTGTCCCTCTCCCTGACTGTCACCCTTCTTGATGGAAACCTTCCCGGTGGTCTTCTTCATCTTACTGACCAGGGCTAAGTTTTCATTTGTTGCTCCTCCTCCCTGCTTGTTGGTCCTAGACCCTTTATGAGTCTCCTCTTGGATGTGGTCATCCCAAAGTCTCTCCCACTAGGGAAGATGCTCCCAATCACAGACGCTTATGATGAATGGTTCCCAAGCCTTGGTGAAGCCATTCAGAATTGCTCTGCATCCAATATAGCTTCTCCAATAGTTGCAAGTTGGACATGGACCTGTATGATCCTCATAAGGTAGTTGGTCACTGTTGGACACCTAATCCTAAAGGGTTAGCGTGGAAGCCGAATGGACAAAGCAGTCCAAGAGACCTTGGGATGTGAATCCCAACGGTCACCTAATGTACTATAAATGTATATCAGATTGTTAATAAAAATGGATTGCATGCTTTATCTTTCCATTTGTTTCTTGTTCACCATGTCTGTTTAACATGGTATCAGAGCCATGATGTGTGGCCTGTGTAATTGCCTTGAATAGTGCTGGCCTGTTTAAATCTGTCCTGCCTGCATACCTGCTCCTCTGTCCCACACCTGAAGCTACATACCTGAAGCTGCACACCTGAAGCTGCATACTTGCTCCTCCATATAATTAGCTACCTGCATGCGCTCTGTCCTTCCAGCGCTGCTCTGCCTCTGTCCTGACGTTACCTGATCTCTGTCTGCCATATTCCGTATTTACAGTCTTGGCCTGCGCTCTCTGGACTGTCAACATAATGTTTTTGCCATAACGTGAAACATCCTGCAAGCGTGCCATGAGTGGTACAACATGGGCATGGACGTTTCAAGTTCATTCGTTGCTCCAATTGCTGCAGCTTCTGTTACACTCGCCGACACCTGCAGAGAATAATAGCAAGTAATACGTAGCACCATGTTACAGGCCTTGCAACGTGAATCCGCATTCATTTACTAGCACCGGCTGGCCCGAGGAGTGTACCAAAACTTTATTTCCTCCGAACACAGCCCTCACGTTGATCGGTCCTACTAGAACTTCAATTTCCCTGTTATTGACTAATATAGCTATCGATATGCCGTAGTTCGAATCGTGGCCCATTCCTTTATTAAGCATTATTCTTCCGGCTTCGTATGCTGGCATGTAACTGCGTTGGTTAATATTCACTTCTTCATTCATTCGAACAGGATAAAATTGATGGTCCTGATCTGTCGAAATTGAAGCTGAAGCAAGCGGCATAGCAGAAGAGGAGGATTCACCAGTGCCATGGAAGGTCGAATTTCGCAGAATGGGTTCATTGACATTTTCAGGCTGCTCTCCCATTTCACGCTGGTATGGACTTGCGAATAGTTCAAATCAATTCTCTGTGGATTATATGCGTAGAAATGATATACTGTGAGGTCCACTACAGTTGCTCGCACTTATGATCAAAGTTTGGCATTTTTTATTATATGGCTCGGATCGTACCCCTGTAGCTTTGTTTTTGTTTTACGCCTTTTATCTATATGAGACAGTGAAACAGAATATGACTATATTACGACTATGGACTCACAATTAATGGATGTATATCAACCCTGAGACCTTGCCTCTAAGAGTAATTAGTATATTGGATGATTCTCGATGCTGTACTGGTGAACATATTGTGTCGAAGTCACAAGATATCCGCGTTGAATCTCCTTAAAGCAGCGAGAGTGCCAATATCATGTTAATAGATGTGTATAGACCAGTGAGCCATTTGCTTCAAGGCCTTCTATTAAACTCCACAGCTCCTCCCCATTCAACACTTGTCCTCGGAACGTCGCGTATCCTACATTCTCCTTGCTCATCAAACCACTGCTCCTCCTTCAGTCTGTGTTATTTGATAATTGTACCGAATTAATTGGGTCCACATCAAAACCCAGAAGCTGCAATACAGCAGATTTGTTTCCAACATATCCCTGGACAGTATGAGATTGAATGCTGAGAACACGTCCCGTTCCTTGAGGCAGAAGTAAGGACAAAGGTGAAGCCATTTGAATCTGCGACCTCGACGTCGTTGTGTGAGGACGAACAGAAGGGCTGAGGGATCTGACGATTTTTCCCAGATGTAACGATGCCCTCGACGATGCTGGATGCAAGAGGGCTATCAGGGTTGCGTTGAGGATTCCGCGTGAAAATTGTGCACAACATTTCTATGTCAATTACGATATTTAGAGAAGATAAAGGCTTCGGCGGCAGCGATATTTGGAGAAGATAAAGGCAAAAATTAGAACGTGAGTTATAGGTCAACTGAGGTATCGACATGGTATCACAGGTCCCAGGTTTCTCATATCTTTGTTATTCCTAAATCTGAAGCTATTGTTATGTTCCTACTTCTGATGTGGACTATGTATTCTCTGAGCATTACGTTGTTGGTCTGTTGTACTTCATATACATGATTTCATGTTTGTTCATCCACACACATTCGAGGGAAATTGCCTACAGCACTTTGTTTGCCTAATAGCATGAGCCATCATATGTTTTTAAAGAATACACCTACAGCAAGCCATGTACCCACTTGTTATGAAAACTGAAACTCAATAAAGCAGTGTAATTCTTGTTTGAATATTGTGAAAATATTGCCAGTGGGTGAAATGTCTTAAGATGAAGATTTGATCAGCATTATGAAGTGAATTTGAAGCAATTTTGAAGACATTCTTGGCAGTCATTCTAGGAGCAGTTTCTTGTAGAGATTTTGGAGCAGTTTCTTGTAGAGATTTTGCATGATTTCCATAGCAGCCAGATGCTCTGAAGTTTGAAGTTGAGGACAGCACT
>APFE030260461.1:28523-55083 GCA_000404065.3 Pinus taeda | reverse complement strand
GCCATGCATTATTGCACATTTTGTATTACAGCTCTTTTCCTGGACTCATACATAACCCTTCGGATTAAGGGGGGGAATGTTGGACACCTAATCCTAAAGGGTTAGCGTGGAAGCCGAATGGACAAAGCAGTCCAAGAGACCTTGGGATGTGAATCCCAACGGTCACCTAATGTACTATAAATGTATATCAGATTGTTAATAAAAATGGATTGCATGCTTTATCTTTCCATTTGTTTCTCGTTCACCATGTCTGTTTAACAGTCACATTGTCAGAGGGGTTCATTGTGCACTCTCTTGAGAATCATTTTCTGACTCATGTTATCATTTTGAAAAAGTGATACCAAGGCATCAAACATCTCCTTAGATCTCATTTTTTTTGCAACATGTGGAATTAGATGATCTTTAATAGCTTCAAGGATCAACCTTTGTGCCTTTATGTCCTTATCCCACGTTACCAGCACTACAAAGTCTACTATTGTTGGTGTCTGCATGCTCCTTGAGGTTTGCATTGGAGCTAGAGGGGGGTTGAAATGACTTCCCACAAGTCTTTCTCCTTCAAGATCACTGAAGTTCTTGCTTTCCATGGCAAGAAATTCGAAACCACATCAAGTTGATCCTCAACTTTCACACGGGTTACTGACATGGCTGTCTTGAGATCTACTTTTCTCTCAGGGCAAGCACTTTGATACCATGTTAAAATATCCTAAAACCAGCTACATAAGAAAACAAATCAGATATAGTTACTTGTTGGAATTATTAACGCTTGCATGTAGCGGAAAATGAGAAAAGAAATCACACAATGCACAAATTTTTTTCTCTTCTAAATCAATTCATCATTTAAAAGTATCTTCAGAACTTAGAGGAGCTCCCTTATAGGGAGAATGGCTCTGAGAAATTAACCAAACGAATAGCAAACCTAGAAATTTTATTTGGCACGAAAATTGGGGCAACTTTCCCAAGAATCCATACAGTTGTATGGAATCCGTACATATGGATGTCCTTGTTGAAGATAGGTTGCCTTCTCCTTGCAAAACTATTGTTGAAATCCTCACCAACGGTTGAAAGTCAAATCTTTGATTTTCTCCTTCCCTCACGTGACTTGTGAAATGAATGCTCTTTATGTGTCTCTATCCTTTGCCCTCTCCTTTTATAACTTTGACATGAGCCAAAAACTTAATCTTCAATGGTTAAGTTCCAACTGTGAGATCAATGGCATTCTTTTAATTAAATCATTAAGTGACCCACTTTAGTCACTTTATTAATTAAAAGTCACTTTCATAAAAAAAACGTTCTCTTTATTGATTAATTAGTAAAAGTGAACTTCTAGAAAATACATATGATACATTTAATGACAATTTCTGTAAGTAGACACCCTCATGGAAATGCTTGTCTAGGCTACAAACAATGACACTACCCCGTTTCTTCGCCTCTTGAGATGCTCTTCCTTATGGACCAAATAGTGTGAAGGGACTTGATTAGACCTTTTTGGCTCCAATGATATTCTTCAAGTTGATTTCCCTCTCCTCCTTTTATAACTTTGACATGAGCCAAAAACCTAATCTTCAATGATTAAGTTCTAACTGTGAGATCAATGGCTTTCTTTTAATTAAATCATTAAGTGACCCACTTAAGTCACTTTCATAAAAAAAAAAAAAAAAAAAAAAAAAAAAAAAAATCTCTTTATTAATTAATTAGTAAAGTGAACTTCTAGAAAATACATATGATACATTTAATGACAATTTCCATAAGTAGACACCCTCATGGAAATGCTTGTCTGGGCTACAAACAATGACACTACCCCCTTGAGATGCTCTTGCTTATGGAGCAAATACTGTGAAGTGACTTGATTGGACCTTTTTAGTTGCAATGATATTCTTCTTTGACTTGAGAGCAACAACCAAGGCAACCTATAAATTTTGAATGGTTTTTTCCCTAAACAAGAAACCAAAAGAGCCATAAAACACCTTAGATAATAAACTAAAGTAAATTCATCATTAAGGATCGTTACAATAAAATTTAGTGTTGCCAAATGATATAAAGTGCAAGCATCAAGGGGCTAGTCTTGTGCAACTCAAGAATGCTACCAACTATTACAAATAATAGCTCTTATTCTCACGTTTGGTTGGCTCTTCTCCATCTGGAGGGCAACTTCACTAAGGGTAGGATTGCTATAGCTATAGACTAGAGGCACATGGTGATTTAAGGAAGAGTAATCCTTAACAAAATATGGTTATTGTAGCATATGAAATGCGAAAATGAATGATGTGAGAACAACAGAAGGAAAACCTCAAGACCAAGTGCTTAATCACACATTGGGTGAATGGAGTCAAGGAAGCATATATCAAAGAGGGAAAATGCATGAAAATGTAGGGCATTAGGGACTACTATGTGTGAAAATTCTAGATCTAACTTTGATCTAGAAATTATTATAGTAATATGGTAATTTTCCAACCTATCCTTTTAAAGATTATTTATCTCAACAAAAATATTTACTGTAAATACTAAATTAAAACACTAGTGCAATATTCAACAATTAATAATTCACAAGAACTAAGAAAACGACACATAAAATGGACACTGATATTCTTGGACAAATGTCCCTAGAAAAAACCCAATGTGGGGAAAACCAGTTCTGCAAATGAAGGTTTTATTATTTCTTTAGCAATTTTGTAATTGATAGAAATTACAACTGCTTGTTGAAGAATGGCAAAGCTCTGGCAAAATAATTGTATCTTCTCCTCTGCTAATCCTTCAACTCCTTTCCTACAATGTGCATTGCCTCCCTGCAAATTGCACTGGTGAACTAGCAATTCACATTGGCTATCCGGTAAACTCGCACAACTTCTGGCAACTCACACTGGTCACACGTGCAACCTTCTGGAACTCGGTATGCCTTTCTAGAAATTCGATCTTTCTTCTGAGCAATTCGCACTACCTCCTAGATAAGTCACACCTCCTCTGGCAAACTCGCACTTCCTTCTAAAAATAATTCAACCTTCTTTGCAGAACAATAAATTGGCGAGTGAAACTCCCTCTAAAACTGGAAGTCCTTTGGATGAAGAATAATTCCAAAAAATGCTTCTCACTCAATCAGTGTTGAAACCCTTGTTGGTGTCAAACCCCGCGCTATCTCTGCACCACAAACATTGATATCCAAGATGCCCATTAATTTCCTCTTATAATCTTTCGTTGAGAATTCCACAACCAAAATCTAATCACGATCAATGGCTAAGATCATCTTGACTCTATCAAGTAACTTTTCATAATGTTTTATATTAACATATAAATATAATAAAATAAATACATAATTTATTAATGTAACTATGTTTGGTCTTCAATAATGTACTTGAGTCATTATGTAATGTACTTGTCAAAAGAATAAAGAAAAGAATTTTTATTATTATTATTGTGACTTATTAAAGCATGGGTCTCATGCTTGGGTCACCATGTTTTAGGTCAAAGTCCCCATTGAAGACTTCTAGGATTTATTTTGGGTCTATAAAGTTATTGTACATTTGAAGAGACTCTTTTTGGGCTTTTGAATCATATAAAAAGGTTAAGTATTGAGTTAAATATGAATTATGTAACCTCCACACCATGTCGGCCTAAGAGAAGATCAAGTCGACCTAAGGACCCTATTCGACCCCACAAGAAGCCTATAAAAGGAAGCACATCGAATTCATTTGGAGCATCATTCTCTCATCAAATTCGAATTCTCTTATAGCTGAGAAGAAGTGCGAAAATCTCTTGTTGCTGGGCAGAAGTGTGAAGTTCTCTTGTAGCTAGGAAAAGATGTGAAGTTTATTGTCGAGAAGCCGAAGTGAATGCGAGTTTGGGGGAGTTTGGGGAAGTCTAAGAAGACAAGGAAAATCGAAATTTGGTGTCTCTCTCTCTCACTGTTTTGTGTCCTGGATTGGGAGATCGAAGTCTTCCAAGTTTCATTGTTGTCGTACGCTGCCAGTTTCTGTACGTTGCTCCATAGTTGAAGTTGCTGGGAAGAGGTCGAAATTTTGGGAGGCTAACTTGGTGTGGAGGGGATGTCTAGTCTTGGTCTAGGGTGAAGAGTCTCAAAGAATACTAATAAAAGGAAGAATTAACTGGGTTTTCCCCTCGAGGGGAGTTTTGCCCTAGAATGTGCCTACATCTGGTGTCTATTGTTTTATGTGTTGTTGCTTTTGGTAATTTCTTGATGAACAAAAGAAAGAAGATATAAAGGATCGTAATACTAAGAAACATCATAGGTAATTATCAAGGTCAAGAAAATCTTTATTACCTTTCTAATTTTCTAACATGGTATCAGAGCTTTGATGACAAAGGAAAGAAAAAGGCAGTCTCTAGCACTTGAATCATTCATAGGTACTATCTCATGGAAGGAGTCTATTATATTCAAGGAGGATGTCTAACTCAATCAAGGGTGAGAACGAACTTGAAGGAGCATCTAACTTCAGATCCTGGAAGAAGAGGATTGACCTAATCCTCGAGAAGAACAAGGTGTTGGATTTGGTAAAACAAAATGTAAAGAAGCCTACAAAAGAAGCCAGTGATGTCGACAAAGCAAAATTCAGGGGTTTAGAATTAGTGGCTATGACTCTGATGGTAGAAGCGATAAAAGACAATCTTGTCCCATTCATAGCTAACATCAATCATTCTTAGGAGATGTATGAAGCCTTGTCAAAGTTGTTCACTATTAAGAACATTGGTCAAGTAGCAAGTTTGAAGAATGAGATGAGGACTACGAGATGACTAAAGAAGATATTGTGGCAACCTTCTTTGTGAAGATAGCTAGACTCAGGGATGATCACTTGGCCATCAATGAGATTGTTCCAGACAAAGAACTTGCAATCATTGCTCTATTAGGATTACCACCCTCTTGAGGTGCATTTGTTGCAGGTTTCAATAGTTGGAAGGTAGCTCCCACCTTCGAAGAATTATGGACCGCCTGTAGTCAAGAAGAATTAAGGATCTCAATGGTTGTTAATACTAGAGGAGTATCAAATGCTTATGTTGCTCATCATAAAGGAAAGAGATCGAAGGACCAAGGAAAAAAGTTGACATGTCCAAGACTGTTATCAATGTAATAAGAAAGTTCACTTCAAAAGTGATTGTCCCGAGAATCCAAAGAATAAGAAGAGAGGAAGGGATCAAACCAACCTTGTTGTAGAAGGAGACTCAAAGAAAGTCAAGCCCGAAGAACTCGACATTAGGGAATTACACTATTAATTCCTTTGCTTGTAGCTTTACATATCTTGTTTTATATGTTTTAGGATTTATAGGTTTTTAACATATTTTGGAAAAGGCATTTTTGTATTGTTTTAAGTTTGTAGGTTTCCCTCAAGCTTTGGAGAGAGCACTCAACAACTCCCAAAGATAAGTATCTCATGTCTTTTCAATTTTGGGTTTTGTTGTGCTGTACAACAACCCCCCATTTCATAAAATTTTTCTTTTTAAACTATAATATGAAATGGGTCCCTTTTATAGATGTGTGAATAAAATTGGTATCAACTCATACTTCATCAAAAGGTCCGAAAGAAACAATACATTATAAACCTTTTGAACAAATACAAATCGGTCTTATGAAATGAATATATAATTCTTTATTATTGCGATAAAGCAATCGCAAGATCGCATATCGCAACAAAAAGGGATGCATAACGCAAAGACCCATTGGTTTACCCCAATCCGAAAAGTGAATAACTATCGGATATCGGGAAAGGCAAGCAAGTGTAACAAATGGCCCTCCCACTTTTCTCTGATCTGATATCGCTATCGGCAATTGGGGAATGTAGTGCACACGCGTTAAAGACACCTTTTAAAAACTCCCGATGCGATAAGGTGTATCGCTATCAGGGATCAAGGATTTTGCAATGACACAAATATTACTACCCAAGCATTTCTCCGATTCCGATTGCGATAAAGCTAAGCGCGAATTTCAAAATAGATTGAAAAGGCTTGCATGTATTATTTTAGATTATAATTAAAAGCCTTCCCGTTCCCGATAGCGATTCACTTGTGATTATCCGCCAAAAAATCAAGCCACGCTTGAATGAATCATTCGGCGAATAAACGATATGATGGGTATTTAAAATGATTGACAGGTTAAAGTGGCCAATTAATGGAGCAGTTATGCCGAGATTTCCCCTGAGATTGTATCTACGGCAGTATTATTTTAATCCTTCATTATTCGTTAATTGATATAACTCTTTCATATTGGCTCGCACCACCTATTCTCTGTATTACGTTCATTTTATTCCCTATGCAGAGCTCCGCCGAAGCAACAAATTCAATCCAAATGGGGAAGAAATCCAAGAGATTTGCGGCAGCTTCAGCTCCCGCAGTAACAGGACAATCTACCGCTGATCCAGGACCAAGCAAGAAATGATTGATTTCAGACACTACCTGTCTTGGCCTCGGCAACACAAGCTGGCAAAAGCATCTATAATCTAATTGAAGATGAAGACCCTGAAACGGTATCGGTGCAAGCTACTGCAGATTCAACTAGAAAGTCAGAGGCTTCCCTGAAGGACTTAGCCGACTCATATCTACACTAAATAGCAGCTCGAGAGAAAATTCTTCCGTATACAGATGTAGTGCGATGGGCAGTAGAAGAAAACCCTGTTATGAATATAACATTCTGCACAGTCGACGGAAGAGTCTTTGGCTCGTTTCAACCTGATGATTTGAGAAAAATGTACCACTTGCCTAAACCACAAAAGAAATACAATAAAGCATTTCTGGAGAAGTTCACAAGTGAGAATGAAATTGAATCAGCCCCTATTCGTGAATGGAGACAGAACCCCGCAAGGCACAAACATGAATCTTCGGGTAAGTACTCTATCGATTCATTATGTTCTCCTTACTGTTACCCGAGGCGATGATGTGTAAGATTTGGGGATTACATGATTCTGCAAAATTCACGATTGAAATGGTTCCTCTAATGGAAGCAGCAGTGAATAGTGAGATAATGCATTGGGGAAATATATTATTAGATAAGTTAGCTACTGCTATTCTTGAGTTTAGAAATAAAACCCGCGTGACCGATAGGTCTATTCCTCCGTTTTATTTTAGTGCCTATATTTTAGATACTCTTTGTTTCAACTCTGAATTTCCTGTACTGGGGTGGAGATGGACTCCACAAGACCCCATGCCGATTAACATTTATCACCAGAAGCTGTGGAAAGCACACTATAAGGACCACCTGTATCAAATTTGTAATGGTTTTATGTTGCCCATTTACTGTGCCATTTTTGACAAACCTGCCCCGAAAATTTCTTCACAAGCAGAGATTGACCTAACCGCTCTAGGAAACTGGTTCGGGGAGGATAAATTCACATACATAAGGGTTTTTGGTAGCCTTGCCAGGCTTCATGTCCTTCCTTTGTACATACCCGACAAGTTGTTGACCCGAGAATTAGCCTATCAAATTACATCCGCAGGAGCAACCAAGACTCTGAGGACTTCAAAAAAGCAGGTTTGGCCTCCTTTTCCTCTAAGATGCAGTGTTTATACTTTGCACGACTATAAGCATGCGGAAAAGGAAGCAGAGAAAATAAACATGCTAAACCTTGCCACTATTCCTAATAGGCGATTTGACCCAAGGAAAGTCGTCTACAATGTGCTTGAACAGGCCAAACTCACAAAGTTTGATAATGAGGAAGACGATTTTGATGACTTATTTTCTTCAGCAGAGTCATTATTCCAGGTTCAAGCACTGGCTAGAATGAGATATAACGATGAAGGGCTAGTAGAATTCAATAAACTCAGAGAACAGAGGTTGCAAACTCTGCCTCTGGATTTTCTAGCTACTGCCCCAACAACACAATCAAGCAAGCCTGAACAGCGACTCATCGACAAACCTCCTGTTGCATCAAAGATTCTCGAGACAGATAAAGAGAAAGAGCAGGAGGAAGTACAGAAGAAAGAGCAGGAGAAAATACAGGAAGAAGAGCAGAAAAAGGAGCAAGATAAGGGCAGCGAAAATGTCAATGTGGATACCCATATTGATCCAAAACTACTCCAAGAATGGCAGCAATTTGACTCCATCATAAACAATCCGGAAGGTCCAAAAGGTGTCAATACATCCAAAGCAACAGATACACAGGATACAATGGCAACAAAGGTTCCGAGTGAAGGAACCAGCGGCCTACCCCCTAGTACAGACTTAGAAATAATTCCAAAAGATCCCTTGGATCAAATCATTTTGCAAGTGGAGGACATACCTCCATTAGATGTCTTTTACAGTCTAAAACACAGGGCTGTAGTGAAACGACAGCGGAAAAAGAGAAGACTTGATCAACCTTCCCTGTTTCCAGAACAAACAGAGACAGCCAATGTAGTTTGGAAAGAGGAGTTTGATCCTTCCGATGACCTAACGAAGCTCTCCCAGTATGCCAGAGCTTATTCGGCAGCCACCATGGACAAGGCATCGGAAGTGAGTAATCTACTAAAAGAAAAAGACCAGGCAATTATTTTGTTGCAAACGCAGCTGTCTGAAGCACAACAGAAAGTTGAACAGTTGGAACAGCAATTATCAACACAACAACAATTAAATAATCAATTGAATAAGCAGTTGCTTGAAGAAAAACAGAGAATAGACTCAAGCGCAATTCAAAAGCAGAAATAGTTATCAGAAGCATTGGCAAAGTTAAAGACGATGAATGAACTAATGGCGAAAACGAAAGATGAGCAAATCGCTCAGCTATCACTTCAAATAGAGAAGTTCAAGAGTCTTCCACAACCTGCCGATTTTAGAACAGAAGCACTACAGATTAATAAGGCATTGGTGACACAGATAAGACTATTATGTCATAATATTTCTCAGGTTGAGCCCCTTTGTGATATAACGGCATCAATAATCGATAGATCAATTGATGCTAGACAGGATTTGAAGCAGGCCGACGAGACCCTGACAAATTTTCTTGCTTGGCAAGACACCAGTGAGGGACAAGCAGCAAATCTACCCAAAATCCTAGAATCACACAAGGAAATCCTATTCTTAGAATGGTAGTCTCAGTTGATGAAGGCAGAGAGAGAAGTTTCTAGATGTAGATTATCTACAAGTAACTTAATTGAGTTAATAAATAACACTCTCTATCTGTCTAATATGATTTCACAATGTACTCCAGGTAAATTGCTATCAGCTAAGACATTGGAGCAAGCATGCAATCAGGAGTTGGAGAAGAATGGAAGGTTAATCGCAGGTATTCAAAGTTTAACTTGGGACACCTATTGGTTGTTCTTAATAAAACCATACAGCGAGAGAGCCGCCCTCAAGTGTCTAACCGATGCGATCGGTTGTATCATTCCCGAGATACATGATGCCACATACTCGGCTCAGCTCCATTCTCGTCTCAGCCGCCCTCCAGAATTGGAACCAATGCTTACAATCTGCCAACTCAGATCAAAGGGAGAATAGCCGAAGTGATGAATCATGTTGCCGATTACCAACAAACCTGCTGTGGAGAAGATATTCAAGATCCAGTTGTACCAATTAAATAGCATTTTATTTTTTGTAGTTAGTTAGTTTAATTAGTATTTATGGACCCTTTCATACATTTAGAAAGGGTCCTCAGTTTTTGTATAAGACTAAAACCTGGAAGTTGCACTATTGTACTTCCGGTATATTTTTTATAAAGACTGGGCAATTATTCCAAATTTTAACGAAGAAGTTTTTATGTGGATATGCACTATTGCCTTGATATGAAAGTATCTCTGAGTTGAAAAAAGGAATTCGAATTGCGATTGATATCGGGAATGATTTACAGCACATATGGTACTACTATCTATGATCTAGTTTCATTCTTTTATGTGAATCCTTATTTGATTACTCTTGCTATCATTGAATATATGTATGTGTTTTCAACAGCATTCTTTGTATTTTTCACTATTGGATGTTTAAGGGATGTTATTCTTTTAGTCATATATGTATCAGTGATATATAAAGGATAAGTGTAACAATGTTTTATTGATTACTTTGTTCAACTATTTGAACAAAGTAATTATTATATGAATGAATGTCTTTGTTTATCAAATAAAGTCATCTATATGCTTATTTGTGAATCGAGATTACCAAACGTTGCACTTGGAAATAGAAATTTCCCGGGATAGGATGGTTATTCATATTTTTACTTTTTCGATTAAATCATTCATCCATTACCATTTTATTAGAAAACCACTCACTCATCCATCCCCTTTTTATTCATCATTGGGAAACTGGTCCCATTATCTCCAGTCGGAGCCACCACACCAAACGGAAAAGGAGCTGCATTAAGGTCCGGACCGGGTGGTTTTCCCCGATGTTGTTGCAGCGATTTTCGAGGCATCAACAAGTTCATGTACTCATTTAGTTTTGATTATATTAAATACTAATCACCTTTCTCCCTTTATTGTCTTGATTAGGGAAAACCTCTACAAGAAGGAGGATCTCTTAAGACAAAGTTAGTAATGAATCAAAGGTATGTTTTAAATACAGTGATTGAAAGGATTATTTATTTGATGATCTATTACTAACTTTATTGTGACTAGTTGTATTGAATCTTAGTGATTCTTGTTTGGGTGATTCATCTCTTGATAGATCTACCCACCCCACTCTTAATTGTTTTGGTAGAACCCTAGACAGGTTCTAGAAAACCCTAACCAAAAGGTATGCTAATGTGAATGTCTAAAATCTTAAGTTTCTTAGGGATATTGTGAAATGCTAGTGGAAATTTTACTGATGATGTCTTCTTTGGGATTTTGGTATGATCGGGAAATCCTAACTTGTTAGGGTTGAGTGATAAGGTCTAAAATCTCGGAACCTTTGAAGTTTTGGTTATGTTGGGTTTGCTATGTTTCTACGTTGGAACCCTGGCTCATTAGGATTTGGTGGAATGTGTGAGCAAGACCCTTATATTGTCTTAGAAATGATTTCCTTGGAATGTATGTGTTTGTTTGCTCAAACCCTAGTGTAATCAAGATGGATGTGAGTCTAACTCTTATTGATATTTGTGAAGTTGGTTTTAACTAACACATGATATGACATATATTTGCATGATGATGAAATCTAGGCATATATAGATATGTCCTTTGGTCGAAATCCTAGGTTGGTCTAAGTCAAATGTATTAACATTGTTGGACATATGATATGCTTGTGAATGATTATAAATTCCTACATATATATGTTGACCTAATTATTGATGGTCATGAGTTTTAGGATTTAATGGAAGTCCTCGTTTGAAATTCTAGGATGATGATATCTAGAAATCTAGGGTGTTGTAAGTTAAACCCCAGTAAAGTTAAATTGTCTAGTATGCGTGATATAACAATCTAAAATCTATTTGAATGATTGTTGAATATGGAAATCTAGGGTTTTGTAGTTAAACCGTAGTAGTAACATTGTCTAGTGTGAAATGTAACAATAACAAGATCCATATGTTTAATGATTGTTGAGATTATGGAATCCTATGGTTTTGGAATTAAACCTTAGTCAAAGTAAAATCTCTTAAATATGATGATTTGAGATTTGTGTAAGATTGTCGAGATTATGAAATTGGAATTTTAGGGTTTTGGAGTTAAGCCTTAGCCGAAGTAGAAATCTTTGATATATGACGATTATATGATAGTTTGAGATTTGTGAAAGATTGTTGAATTTTGAATTTTTGGTTAAGATTGATGATTGATCGGAAATCTAGGGTTTGCAACTAACCCTAGTGATAGTTGGTCATATTAGTGACCGATTGATGGTTGATTGAAAATCTAGGGGTTGGAACTAACCCTATTGGAAGTGGTCAGGTTAATGACTATGTTGTGATTGACTTTGATTGATTCTTTTTATGAAATCTAGGATCTGTATGAATCCCTAGTGTGAAGTCTAGCATATGTGATAGATGCTTTGTAGATATATTAGTTTGATTGTTTCTAAGACTTGCTATATGTTGTAGTAATGTATGTCATACCTTTGGAAGACACATTGAAACCCTAGATGGAATGAATGTTGTTATGAAGTAGTCTAAGGTGTATAACAAAGTCCCTAGCAAGATGTTGAAGAGTATATGTCTCTTGTTTATAATTAAGTCTGGGTATCTGATATAAATAAAGTTGAAATGCTTCTGTGTTTTTGATATGGCTACCATCATGCTTCTATAGATTTGGTTGTACTTTCTATTAAAGTTGTGCAGGTACACCGTCTTCGACTTGGTGAAGATGCTCATTGATGTGATAAGCATGATGGGGATGATGATAACTCTGATGAAATGGTTGGAAGCCACGAAAGATTCTCCGATGTCGAAAAGAAGAAGTTGATCTCCCGGAGGAAGCATGAATAGAAGAAATCTCCCTAAGATTAAGAGGGAGACCAGATAAAGAGTTGCTTCCTGGTTGAGAGAGAGGGCATAGCTTGGTATTAATTGAAGAATGAATTTCGGAGGATATGTTGTTGCATGTGAAGTAGGAAGTAAAACGTATGATTGAAGAATATTTTGTCAAAGATTCGGTTGATAGTCCTCCTATGGAAAATTGAGAAGCAACATAAAGTTGTCTGAAAGCCCCGGAGGTTTGTATGTAATTATGTACATGTGAAACTATATTATTGATTGGGGTTGTGTTTGTATAGGTGAATCTATCAAATTATTTGATAGCATGCTGGTTACCAATCAGTTTGATTGGGAGAGATTGATCATTCTTGATCTACTGGATCAAGGGGTGTTAAGGATTTGCGAGTGAAGCATTGCCTAGGAAGACATTTAGCTGACACTTTGTGTTGATGTCTGAGTCTCGAAGTTGGAAAGATGGTGTTGGTCATTGAGCTCTGTTTTGGATACACACTTGGATTTTGGGTTGATGGTTAACAAGTAAGCCCGAGGGTACCTGTTATGAATTAAAATTCATAACTCAATATATATAAATTAAATAATATATAACGACAATAAATAAATTCATATTAATTAATTAATAAATTAGTAAATAAATTAAGATAAGTCATTTAGTTTTGAATAGACATCAGTGCCAAGGGAAATGTCTTTTGGGCTCATGGCCAGTCAACTCCAATAAAGGAGAACCGCCATAGCATTGTAAGGAACCATCTATCAATTAAATAAATAAACATTATATATATATATATATATATATATATATAAATATATATGTTAATCAATGTTTATGAACAAGTTGATTGAGAGTGAGCAAATAAGTTGCTCTAGTGGTATCAGAGCCCTCGATTTTGTCCCGATAACAATGTCTGCTATTCGCTGCCAATCGCATTATGTCCACCTATTCCATTCCATCACATCGTTCCCTCCACTCCATCACGCTTCTCCTCAGTCGCACCTGTCCATCACATCAATTCTCGATCCTTTCTGCCACCGAGACCATTGTCAGTATGCAGTCAACTTCGTCGTCCCATTTGATGTCGTGCTCCCCACATCCTGCCTTGTCCGTTGTCCCTCCCCGCTGTCTACTCCTTTCAATTCGTGCTCCCCACTGTCTACATCCATACTCTGCTATTACATTTTGTTTATCCACGTTGCAACCCCGACATTCCATTAATTGTCAACGTCTGCAGCATATTCAAGTCGGTCGATCATTGTGTCTCATGGTTCACCAAATACGTTGGTTGGTCAATCGTTGTGTCCCACGGTTCACCGTATAACTATTAGTTCGTAAACGTCACGTTATATTATTTCATAACGTTTTATATTAACATATAAATATAATAAAAAAATACATAATTAAATTAATGTAACTATGTTCAGTTTTCAATAATGTACTTGAGTCATTATGTAATGTACTTGTCAAAAGAATAAAGAAAAGTTTTATTATTATTATTATTGTGACTTATTAAAGCATGGGTTTTATGCTTGGGACACGATGTTTTAGGTCAAAGTCCCCATCGAAGACTTCTAGGATTTATTCTGGGTCTATAGAGTTATTGTACATTTAAAGAGGCCTTTCTTGGGCTTTTGAATCATGTAAAAAGGTTAAGTATTGAGTCAAATATGAATTATGTAACCTCCACACAGGCGTGACTAGTTTATTGACTTCTCACCCTTCAGTGATTCTGTGGTATTCGGTGGAGGTCAAGAGTACACAGTGGTTGGCAGAGGTACAGTTCAAATCCAGTCTAGTGGGCGCACACTCATCTTCCTGAATGTGTACAATGTTCCTGGTATGGAAATTAATCTGTTGTTTGTCAGCCAGATTATGAGGAACTCTCCTCAGCTTGATGTAGTGTTCAGAACCCTAGACAAGTATAAAGCTCACCTTGTTGCTCGAGGGTTCTCACAGAAGGAAGGCATTGACTACGAGGAGATCTTTGCTCCTACAGCCAAGATGAGTACCATAAGGTTTGTCCTTGCCTTAGCAGCTCAATTCAATTGGAAATTCCATCAAATGGATGTAAAGAGTGCTTTTCTGAATGGTGACTTACAGGAAGAAGTCTACATGACGCAACCTCCAGGATTCAAGGTTGCCGGTCAAGAACAGAAAGTCTATAGATTAGTCAAAGCACTCTATGGTCTAAAACAAGCTCCTCGGTCTTGGTACATGAAAATTGATTAGTACCTCACAGATCATGGTTTTCAGCAGAGTCCATCTGATGCAAACATGTATATCAAGCATACTGGTGATGATATTCTGTTTGTGGTTGTCTATGTGGATGACCTTATCATTACTGGCAGCTCAACACATTTGATCCATGGGATCAAACAGGATTTGTGCAGCACTTTTGATATGATAGATTTAGGATTTCTTCATTACTGTTTGGGGGTTGAAGTCTGGTAGACTGAGAACAACATCTTTCTCTCTCAGTCCAAGTATGCCAGAAATCTTGTGGACAGATTCCGAATGCAAGATTGCAAACCTGCCACAACTCCTATGGAACCAGGGCTCAAACTTTCACTCAGTCATCCTCACCCCTTGTGGATGAAACTTTATTCAGGCAATTAGTGGGCAGCCTCATCTACCTTATTGCCACTAGACTTGACATCAGTTTTGCAGTGAGCTACATTTCCCGCTTCATGTCAGCTCCTAAGGTTGATCATTGGATAGCAGCGAAGCGTGTGCTGCGTTATGTGCGTGGCACTCCTGATTATGGACTTCTGTACACTCGAAGTTCCGATCCTATACTCAGTGGTTACACAGATTCTGACTGGGCCGGTTCAGTTGATGACCGTAAATCTACAGTTGGGTATCTGTTTAGTCTAGGATTCGGTGCTGTCACCTGGACTAGTAAGAAGCAGCAGGCAGTGGCTCTTTCCTCAACAGACACAGAGTATCAGGGAGCAGTTAAGGCATCTTGTTAAGCAGTTTGGCTTCGACATATGCTTGTGGATATGCATGTTTTCCAGACAAGCCCTACTCCCTTGTTCTGTGATAATCAGGGAGTGCTCAAACTTGCTAAGAATCCAATGTTTCATGAACGAACAAAGCATGTAGAAACTCACTGTCACTACATTCGCCAGCTTGTTGAAGACAAATCCATTCAGTTGTGATATGTTCCCACAATGGAGCAGCCCGCCAACATCTCCACTAAGCCTCTTGGTCCTGATAAGTTTGTAAAATTCAGAGGGTCTATCGGTGTTGTCAATAGATTGAGCATTAAGGGAGGGTATTAGAATAATGTTATTTAGTGATTAATGCTCATTCTAATTAGTTGTTTCTAGTTTATCTTTTTAGCAGTTTCTTAGAAGAAACTGGTTGTTTCTATTTCATAATAGAAACTTGATGTTTCTATTACTGTAACTATCTTTGTATTACTTATTGAGCTTCATTTGCTCATGTAAGTTAAGTCATTCATTCAATTCATTAAATACTTGCTTAAACTTGGTCAACGCAAGTCAACGTTGCAGTCAACACTGGTCAAACAGTAAGGACTAACTCAAATTTTGTGCCCAAAAATGTGGCTTGCCCAAACAAAAAGAATCCCACAAATCAATAGTCAAACAAAGTCAACGATGTCAGTCAAAGCTTTGGTCAAACTATCCCTGAAATTCGGTCAACGTCGAAAACAGTCTTCTTCTTCGCACGTGTGGAGAGAGGTTGTCCTAAAATATGTACCCAATCATAAGATAAGAGAAAGATGTGTGAGAAGGTGAGTGATGTCCAAATGAGGAAAAGGCACCTTCTATTTATATGCAAACGTTGAGGATGGATAAACGTCATTGTTGGGCTTTTAAGCCTACATTAGATTGCTAGCTGACCTTGACAATTTGTCCATAAACAAAACAAATTCATAATTCCATTTGTACATGTCAGAATGAGACGATATTTAGATCAATCCTACACCTCTCAAAGAGAGGAACCCAATAAAAATATCAGTTGCATCATATTGTTGAGGAATCTAGGGCATAATGGTGTGGTCTGAATCTTCGTTACATGATAACAATTTGTGGAGTCTTTTTACTTTTCTTGCTAGCTTAATCTCCTTCTTATTATTATTAATGCATATGTGTGTACTTCATCAAACTGCTACCAAAACACAAAAACAAGGACACATGATGTTGGCTCTCTGTCAAGGCCAAAACCATATCTCTGTACTTCATCAAACTGCTATCAAAACATAAAAACAAGAACAAACGATGTTGGCTCTCTGTCAAGGCCCAAACCTCTCCTCTTGAGAGGAAAACCCTTTCGTGAATTTCTCTTATTGAACCTTATATTGATCTATGCCAAACCCTAGACCCCTAACAAGAATATCCTCCAAACACAAGTCAAGTATTTCCTCCTTTCTGCACCTTATACCCCGGCACTTCTTTCAACACTTTGTTTCCCGGCACTTTGTCCTCCTTCCGGCACTTCGTTCTCCTACTCCTTGATGATAGGTTCTCTTATGCTACCTCTAGAAGATATGTTTCTCTTGATCCTAAGTGAACCCTCTCACATAGGTAATGCCTTTTTTATCTTCACCAATCGAGCTTCTTCTTCATGTAAGATGTCAAACTTGATGGGGTAGTATTGCAGCCCTAAATTCTCGCACGTGTGGGAGGTTTCGTGGTGTTCTTTGTTCCTTTCTCCTTCGTATGTGAGAGTCTCTTATTCGCTTTAATGAGAGGCCTTATAGACCTAAGCTTCAAGTCCAATCAATAAGAAGTATGGTATTGTTATATTGTTGTTGATATGTCCACAGAAAGCCCTCCTTTTCTTGCACATGTGACTGCAGTTTTCCCTAGAAACAGTCCTTCAAACTTCGTTGATCTTCCTCCTTACTTCGCTGCCCTAGTAGACCCTTTACTTCGGCTTCCTTCGATCCTCTTTTTCCTCCTTTCCTTTGCGGATTTCAGACCTAAATGAATGCATTGTATTGAAGTGGACAGCCTCTATAAATAGAGGATTGTCCCTCCATTTAGGCCGACTTGTCATCTTGTTTGTAGGCCGACTTTGAGGGTTGTTTGGAGGTTGATTTGTTGAGCAGACTTCGGATAGTTTCCATGGTGGTGTAGCATGCTTGAAGGAGCTTCTTGATGGTGCCACTGCATAGGAGTAGACTTGACTTTGCTTGGAGGTTTTCCCTTTGACTTTAATACATATATTTATAGATGGTGTAACATGCCCTTAAGGGCTTCAACATTTCCTTTTGACTATTTGACTTACCTATAGCACTTTGACATGTGCTAGACCTACTTCAATGAGTAAGAAACTCATTGACATATATTATAAAAATAATATTTCTTTTCTTGAATAAGTACAAATGTCAAAAGTACATTTATGAAGACCGAACCTAGTTACATTTCCTTCAACACTCCCTCTTAACTAGGGAGGTATTCATACAACATTACAAGGTGTTTGGTTATTATCAATCTTGAAGAATTCACATAAGAGAAACTGGATTTGCAATCCATCTGTTATAGCAGCATATTCATCAGCATTGTCATAGTGCAAGGCCTTGACTAACAGCTCCATCTCTTCATGAGATCATGAGCTACAATGCTGACGAGACTAATGATTTATAAACACCTTCATCATTGTCTCTCAAGGTATATACCCACTCGGTGTTCTCTGAGTATGACCTTCTACGACTATTCTTATCTTGGGTTCCCAACCCTCAAAGAATATCAACCCTCTTGCCTACTCTTGTCTTGGATGCCCTACACATCCTCAAAGAGTATTAGATGCCAGATGATTACCTAATCCTCCCATTCTTTCTTCCCAAGTGAAGACAAGAATGTTGTGTCTATCTTGTGCCTTCATTTCCATTCATGGCCTTCATCTAGACTTACGGCTGTTAGTCCTGGTCTAGTGCATGACCCATAAAATGGAAAACACAATTGTCACTCCTTTGTAATCAGGGGTGATCCAAAACTCCCTCTTGATCAAGGACTTGTCAAAGCTCCCTCTTAACTAGGGACTCTTTCATTCATCAGCAACTTCTTCTTTGTGGGTCCTTCAGGTGCTTGATCTCCTTTCTTTCTTTGATGTCATGAAGTCTTTGTTCGAACTTCTTCTAGGTAGGGCACCATCCATTGATCACTTTCCTTCCTGGTTTGTCATGTCATTGTTTCCTTTGTGGAAAGTGGCTTTATTGTCATTCATCAGGTTTTCTTGTCATCTTGGCTACTCCTTTGTCATCTTGTCCATGCTTCGGAATACTCTTCCCATGGATGCTTCGTTGTACTTGCTTGTTTACATGCTTCGACCTAGTAGCCCATCATGACTTCATCCTAATATTATTTCAGCATTGCCTTTCTTTTTGTTGGATGGCCTCTTCATCACGACATCTTTGTAGAGTAGAATCAATTATCCGCATCTTTTATATCTCCAAGGCCTTCATAGGTGTCAAGGGTCCTTCCTTTATCAGATTGGTCCTGCCTTCTTTCGAGAGATATCTTCAAAGTATCTTGTTAGATAGTGATTCTCGGTGATCACAGTGTTCTTCCACAAGCTTGATCTCTTTCTTTGTTTGCTTCTTCTTAGATAGATAGGTCAACCATCTTATGCTTCTTGTGAGAACATTTCTTCATTGCTTGCTTCCTGGACTAGTCAGCGTTTCTTCTTGCTTTGTAGTCAGCGATCTTATACTCCTTACGTGAGCATATTCTTTTGTTGACCTTCATTGCATTGTAGTACATGCCTTCGAGCATGTTCTTGGTGAAAGAGATTCTTTCATACTTGATCATGTTATAAAACTATTCCCATGACTCGGTAATATACAAATGATAACATAACTTAAACTTCGATGCATACATACCTCATCTTGATTCTTCTTTGATCATCTTTTCGTGTGGCCCTTCTTGCTTCATCTTAGCTTGCCTGCATATCATCTTTTTCCTAAATCCCATGAATGGGATTCCCAATAAGGCATCTGCTTAGGTTCATGAACCTTCTTTTGAAGATTCCATCATAGGATCTTAAAGACCCTTGTCTTGCAAATGTTTCCTTTCCTTTGACGATGGAGATCTTCTAAGATTCTTAATCATCATTAATTTTTCTTTCATCGTGGATGAGGTCTTATACTAGGTATGCTTCTTCTACATGAATATCTTGAGCTATATTTGCCATGCTCCCTATATTCTAGAAGATATTTCTACCCATGCATTTTTGTTCTTATTACAAATGCTACATCTTCATGAGTATCTAGAACTCTATGAATATCATGCTTCTAGACTCTAGAGGAAGTTTTTAGTCATGCAATTTTATTCTATTCCTACATGCTCCTATACTACTCAAAACTTTGAAAGAAGTCTAGAAGTAAAGAGTTTGACCTAGTCATAGTAGAGATCCAGAGGATCTTCCTTCTTTTGCTTCTTTCCTTCTTCTTTCACCTCTTGAGTTATGTGAGCTTCTTCCCTCTTCCTTTTGTTGTTGTGGTCCTTGTTAAGCTTAGGCCAATTCCTTTTGTAGTGTCCATATTCTTGGCATCCAAAACATTGAATTTTGGACATGTCTTTGTTGTTTGTTCTTCATTACCTAGTTACATTTCCTTCAACACATATGAGTTGTCCAAGGTGGAGTTTGGCCCTAGTTACCAAATTTAACACCATAGCAACATGATCCTTATGTATAATTCAAACTTTTGTATGGTGCCCAAGTTGTCAAAGATATAAATTCCAGTGCCACTCAAAGAGTTGGTTTGCTTTCCTAGATAAAAAGAGGCTATCAAGAAATTCTTGGGCTTGAGTGGTTCCATCAATCAATCAGATGATCACGCACAACTATAGTTGAGTATGAACAAGGTGTTGAGTTTTAAGGGCAATTAAGATGAACACAATTTTCTGCCAAATAATTACTTCCAATGATACAATTATATCATTTAGCACATTATAGATCATCAAGAAATTACACTTAGAAAAATTTCAATCAGGCAATAGCTATCACAGTAAAACAATGATGCACAGAAGACACAAAATTTATCCTGGGAAAACCCAACAATCTTTTCTTAAGAGAAATTTTCCAATTTAATAAAATGTACATTTGAATTTTCCATTCAAAAACATAGTCAAATTGACCACAACAATTTCCAAGTCAAACTTGGTCAAAGAAGAGAGAATCAAACTTTTGTTCAGTTAGTCAAAACTAGTCAATAGGCCAAATTTCAACCTCTACTACGCTTTGTCAACTACAGTCAAAGAGGTTGAATTTCAGCCCTGCAACTCCCTCAGAAAATTCAGTCAAACTATCATAGTTGACCTGCGGTCAACCCTGGTCAAAGATATTTGGTCAATATCCAGATTTCTACCCAGAAATTCATTCAATGTTTAATCAAAGATGCTTAAAATATTCGGCCTAATACCCAGTCAAAACAGCCCAACAAATACCAAAGTCAACAATGAGTCAAACTTCATATTTCGGTGGTCAACCTCAAACTTCTTCTGCTCCTTCGCATGTGTGAACAGATAACTAATTGCTCGTGTGTGATCCAAATTGATGCCAAGTGAGGAGGTCAAAATGTCAATATATATGTCTCCAATCATGTGGGTTTTGACCAAGGATCAAACCCCTTCAATTGGTGGAGTTGACTTGTCAAGTTGAGGCCAACATGACTGGTAAAATAATATTTTATTTCGCTTTTACTTTTTTGAGTTAAATATCGACCACAACTACAAAATTTAAACACTCTCTCTTAGCCAAGGAGGTATTCTCCTTAACTTCCACAGATGTACATATCATGAATAAAATTTCTCCATTCCAAGGAAAAATTGAAAGCATCACCGTATCAACAACAAATAAAGGAACTAGTAACCCACTAGTCATAGGTTACCAATCTATCAAGTCATCACTTGGAGTCACGTCAAGTACCCCAGCTAACCCATGGTGAAACCCTTGGGTCACCAATCTACCAAGTCGTCACTTAGAGTCTTGTCATGAACCTCACCTGACCCATCGTGAAACCTAAGGCCCATTTACCATTCCCACATGTCGTCACATGTCATTGAATGGTAAAAACACTTACCCAATGCTATAAGGCAACACTTACCCGATGCTATAAGGCACTCGCTCAACCCACTAGCCAAACCCCATGGCAATATGGTTAGAACCCACTGACCAAGAGCTCTCAGAGGCCTCGATGTTAACTGGGCCAATCTCCCAAACCATATTACATTGTTTCCCAATTAATACCCATGACCTAAGGAAGACTATCTGCCCCTTGATTGTACAACATCAATACTCCCTCTCACCAAGGGAGGGATTCTCAACCACTCCAATCCTATCCTTGAAAAAACGAACTTCATCCATGACAAAGGCTTTTTGAGAATACCAACAACCTACTCATTGGTAGAGATGTATTGGAGTGTCACTGCTGCTTTCTAAATAATGCTCTCGATGTAGTGGTACTTGATCTCGATGTGCTTTGACCTATCATGGAACATTAGATTCTTTGAAAGCTTCACGCATCTTTTGTCACAATAGATTTCGGCCGGTTCTAGCACTTGATCAAACAATCCTATAAGAAGCTTTTGAAGCCATACCGCTTCATAACTCACCAAACAAGCAACAATATACTAAGCTTCAGTTGTGTTGAGTGCAACATAGGTCTACTTCCAACTCATCCAAGATATCATAGCGGAGCCCAAACTGTAACAACTTCCCGATGTGCTTTTCATTTCCTCGGTACTTCCAGCACAATCAGAATTTGTAAATCGATGTAATTGTACTTCACCATCAGAGATATATCTCAATCCATAATCGATAGAGCCATGCAGATATCTCAATATATGTTTAGTTGCAATCCAATCTACGTGCCTGAGCTCTCCCAAGAACTGACTCATTGTGTTCATTGCATAACAGATTTCAAGTCTGGTGTTAACCAGATAGTTCAATGATCCAATCAGCTGATGATACATATTGGCATATACCAAGCCTGAATCAGAGTCTTGCAGCTTCTTCAAATTAGTCACCATGGGAGTGTCAATGGAATTGCAGTCCATCATCCCAAATCTCTTAACGATCTTAACAATGTACTTTCCTTGTCCAAGGAAGATTTCACTCGATTTTTGTCATACTTCTAATCCGAAGTAGTAATGCATCAAACCAATATCCTTCATCTCAAATTCAGAAATCGACTCCTTACACTAAGCAATGATGTTATCCACTCTTGTCATAAATAAATCATCAACATATAGTAGCAAAATCACATGCTCACTTTCAACAACCATGTAGTATAAGTTTGGATTAGCATCATTCTCGGTAAAACCAAGTCTCGTCATAATTTCCATCAATTCGAGAGTACGATGCCCGACGTGCTTGCTTGAGTTTGTACAAATCTTTCTTCAATCTGCAAACATGAGTCGCCCTCTCATGTACCTCAAAGCCTTAAGGCTGTTCTATGTACACTTCCTTCTCAATCACTCCATTGAGGAAAGCGACTTTGATATCCATCTAATGTAATTTCCAACTTGCAATAAAAGCAATAGAAATAATAGGTCTAATGGAAGTGTCCCTGGCAACTAGAGCAAATGTGTCCTCATAATCCTCTCCCTCTTTTCGGGAGAATCGTCTAGCCCACAATCTTGCTTTGTACTTGTATGTTGCCATTAATTGCATGCTTAATCTTGTATACTTGACATCCATCTGATGTAATTTCCAGCCTGCAATAGAAGCAACAGAAACAATAGATCTAATGGAAGTGTCCTTGGCAACTAGAGCAAATGTGTCCTCATAATCCTCTCCCTCTTTTTGGGAGAACCCTCTTAGCCAACAATCTTGCTTTGTACTTGTTTATGTTGCCATCAACTGCATGCACAATTTACCATATGCCATTCTTCATAATGGATCGGTACTCTTCTAACAAAGCATCTTTCCAAACTTGTTGACCTATTGCTTCTTCATAGTTGGATGGCTCGGACTCAATGATCTTATTCATCAATGTTGCATATCCTGAGTATCTCTTAACACGTTTGGATTCTTTAAAGGTCCCATGGGGAGTTACATGTCCCTCTGCTTCCTGCAATGTACTTCGAAGCCATGTCGGCCTCTTCATGATCTCTGGAAGAATGACCCTAGGTAGGTCTTGTACCCAGGATAGTGTGGGAAAAGTCTTCAACCCCACAAGGTGTGGTCTTGGTGGCCAACTAAGAGAAGGGATTGTCACCTATTCCCAACTCTCTCCATTAAAGCTCTCTCCTAGGTCAGCTAAGGGGGGTGGTCCATATTGAAGTTAGATGAAATGATGTGAGTTTTCTAGGAGACTAAGGTTGGAGGAAGACTTGTCAAAAAATAACGTGTTTCCAAAAGCATGAGCAAGTAAAGTAAATAAACATACATGAGCAATATCCAAAGATTCACTTAAAGATAGATAGCATAGACCAGTGTTTGAAATAAATAGACCAGTGTTTGAAATAAATAGTTGCTCAACATAAATGACTTGATCAATATGGAAACTCAAAAGATGATAACATTTAATCCTGCAAAATAAAGCAATGTTAGATAAAAAAGGATATCAATTTCAAGATAAAAAAAAATTGTGCTTTAAAGAGATGCCTAAATAAAGATGCTACCATTCATAATCATAAGCATGTATAGTAGCAATTTGAAGGAAAAAAGAATTGCAAAAAATGTAATTAGATGAATCTCAAATATATCTTGCAAATGGATAAGCAATTGCTAAAGAAAATAATCAACAACAATAGATAGATTCATAAATGAGACATGAGATCATTCATCAAGTGCATGAAATAAACTTGCAAGTAAAATGGAAATTGCTCTCAAAATAGATGAGTTAGAATGATGTCCAACTTAAACTACGGTGAACTGCAATTATCTTCGTAAATTTTTAGATTAAAATGTTTATTTTAGGTGAGAGATTCTCCCATTAAACCTCTTACCAAAGGGTAAATATTGGGGTGACTGCAAGGAAGAAGGGTTGAGAAAGCACATATCTTCCTTAACAATACCTTTCCCCTAATCCTTATACAAGCCATGTGTGCCTTCGTTCCTTCAAGGGGGAAAAGCCACCTTCATAACTGCAGAGTCGCACATTTTATCTTACTCTGTACCAATTGGAAGAACTTTTGAGGAAAATCTTGGCCCTATTATTTATATACAACCAAGCTTATGCTTGGAGGTAAAATTAATTAGAGATGCAAGTTATGTTCATATGCCTAAATGAGATGCATGTAAGTTTTTCCCAAAAGAAATGTTGATTGCAACGTTTCAAAATAAGAACAATGAGATAGTGCTCAACATAGATTGCAAAAAATGATTTCAATTGGAATAATAAAATGGAAATTAGCTCACTAGCGTTGCATGTGCTTCACCAATTGATTGGAAGTAGACAAACAAAATGAAATGAGACAAATAAATTGCTTAAAATAAAAGTGCTTCAAGTGAATTGTAATGCTCTAATAATTACCCAAAACATGTAGAAAAAGTTGAAACAATAATGAAGCATATATCCAAATAATTATGAAACAATTTAAATAAGTTGAGTGCAAATGGAGTAAATCAAAGCTTGTCAATAAAAGTGAAGTGCTTGCACATAAATGAAATTGCTCAAGAAGCAAATTATCAATCTTGAAACTTAGGCATGCAAGAGCTTAAATAGCAAACTTAATTAGCAAATAAAATGTGATGTGAGGTTGTGTTAATTCCCAATTAAGAATGCATGTAAGTTAAAAGAAAACTTATCAATAGAATTAATCCACAAAAAAAGGGAGTCCTCCCTCTAAATGAGGAGGAGGGATGCCATTGGGTAAATTCCCAAGCTCTCACAAGAAAATTTAGAACTTTTATTAAATGTTATAATGAAGAGGAAGCCCTTTAGAAGGTTGTCCAAAAGATGAAGGAGAAACTTTTACAAAATAGGCACTATAAGAACTAGAGTCTCCTTCCAAACTTGGCAACCAAAATGACAAATAGGGTTTTCTCAAAATCTGAAAATTACAAGGACTAAATCAGCCCCAAAAACCCACAGCGTATCTAATTTGCAGCTGCCCTCTAATGCTCAAAGCCTCCTTAGAATTAATCTTCAAATGTGTGAAAGGTCCTACAAACACTAGATAGAAGTTTCCAAATTTCTTGTTGCCAAAAGCTCCAACTATGGGCTGCAAAAGAGATTGTTAGTGGAGAGAGCATGCAAAGGAAGCAACATATATTACATGCTAATATACAAGAAACCAAAACAGGTGATGGGAGTGAGCCCCCATACTTGTTTAGATGAGAAAATGGCTCTTAAGTAGTTTATGTAATCTTGAAAGCTCTAGATCAAAAGAAACATGTAATTTAAATAAATGGATGATTCAAGTTGATCCAGATTTAAACAAGAATGCAACAAATTACAGATATTACCATACATATAGAGATGCAGCAAAAATAACACTTCATTTCATTACTGTAAAACACTGAAATATGCTTACAAACAGAAATGGAAATAAACTAGCTAGGGCGATGGTAGCTTATCTCTGAGAAGAGATGTGTGCTACATGCCTCTGAACTATGTTACAATGAGGCTCGAAGGCCTATTTATTGTTGAGAAACAATGAAAAACCCTAAACATCCAAAAACCTAACCTTAGAAGATGAAACGCCAAACTGTGGGCCCCGTTTAGGTAAATTGGTACATCAACTTCTCGGAGTTGTAACTTTGGCATATGATCTTTGTTGGACACGCACAATATCTTGTTAGAAAGATCTATCCGAGAACTACAACTTTGGGAAAAGCAACATCGGTCCATGGACCCATGTTGCTCCCAGTTTTCCCAAAAGACGTTGTTTAGGGCCTCAAAACGGCTCCAGAAGTTCAGGACCCGAAAAATTGCTAAAAATAGTAAACTGTGCTACAATTAAGGAAACTGAAAAGTTGAAAGAAACAATGGTGAGGTCTAAGAAGACTTGGAGGGTGGCCACCAAAATCCACCTAAATCATTCCTCCCCCCTTAGGAAGGAATGGTCCCCATTGCGTTGAGTTCCTCCATGAGATGAGGAAACTTCTGCTAAACTTGGTCCCTAGTGAGCCACTTGCCCTGGTGAAGGAGTTGGCCTGCTTTGACAACTTGATAAAGTTTCATATTCTGCTGGCATGTGTGCTTGATTTGTGTGTCCATGATCCAATCAATTGCAGCTTGTTCCATGCAATCTGGATTTAACTCTGTGGGTGTGAGTTGTTCTGCAATGTCGGATGTGTCTAGTAATGGTGGAAAGTATGGCCGAAGGCGGTCCAC
>APFE030260461.1:0-23749 GCA_000404065.3 Pinus taeda | reverse complement strand
AATAATAAAATATTCAAATACATTGATCGATATCATTCATCATTCAATGGTTCATCATTCTACAATCTACATTGATTTAAAAACTAAATTCATCATTCATCATTCTAGAATCTAAATTGAAAGCAAAACATACTAGTATATGCTATATTTTCAAAGTTTGAACACTAAATTTATATAACTCAAAGTTTCAAAGTTCAAACTCAAAAATAGTTAAGAGTGAAGAGTCAAGTCACCAATATCTAGTGTCGCAACTCAAAAATGAAAAATGGATAGTGAGCACTGAAAATAAAATGATAAATCAGCATCAAGGACTCAATATCAATGATTGGTCCTCTACTTTGGGTTGAAATGGAATGAGCTTTTAACTTTAAGTTTTGCCTTTCATGACTTTTAGGTTTAGGCTTTTAAGTTTTAGTTATTTAGTTTTAATTTTAATTTTTTTTTTAGACTTTTAAGTTTTAGTTAATTAGTTTTAATTTTAGTTTAAAAAAAAAAAATTTAATGGTTTTGATTTTTGAATTTTTAAATCTTATTAGACAAATTTAAAGGGGGACGCCCAGCCGCACCCTTTTTGGGGAGTCTAGACTCCCACAATGAAGGGGGACGCCCAGCCGCACCCTTTTTGGGGAGTCTTGGGGAGTCTAGACTCCCACACTGGGAAACGCACCCCCTCGCGTCTCCCCAAGACTCCCCAAAAAGGGTGCGTGGGGAAACGCACCCCCAAGAGACTCCCCATCCCGGGTGCGTGGGGTGTGAGGGGTGCGCGCACCCGACCCTGGGGGACGCGTCCCCGTGGAACACTGGTCGGAACAAGCATTTGATTCTGAAACCTTTAGCTCAGCCACTAGTGACTGCTTGTCCCGACACTCACTTCTGTTGTGAGTGGAGCTCTTATGGAACTCACACCACTTTCTTGTGTCCTTTTTCGTCTTCACGGCGCTATTCTTTGCTTGCAACTTTGGCGGGTTGTCTTAGGCCACCCGACCTTGGCTTTGTCCTTTGTTCTGCGGTTTGGGGGCACTTATCCCTTGCTTCGGATTTGCAGATCCAATGTCTCGCTTCTTCTGTTTAAAATTTTTCTCGATCTTGACAGCATATCAGTATGTCATGCCGAGCGAGGAGATGTTCAGGAATTCTATTTCTTCCTGGATGTACTTGTGCAGGCAGTCACGGTATTTGAGTACCAAATGCTGCTCTGAATCCTTGATACCCAACTTCGTGCGAAGGGTATGGAAAATATTGGTAAACTCCGGCATGTCTTGGTCGCTTCCCTGCCGCAGCGTGGTCCACTTTACGTATTGATCCTCATAGCTTCTGATAGAGTAGTACTGCTCCTTGATGGCAGTCCGAAATGAATTCCAAGTGGGTGCGGCGAAAAACAGTGAGGCTGTACTTTCATCCTTCTGCTCGCAGTAGGTTTCCCATCAGTCCTTGACGTGGGGGGCGGCTTTGAGAAGAGCGAAACTAATCTTTTCTCGACCGGAAAAATCATGAACAAAAAAATACCCTTCTAGAAGATTTAACCATTTATCTACGGCATCTGCATCTATCTGACCCTCAAATATGGGAATGTCAAAGTTAACTTGTACCTTAAAGGGTGTGGTGCTACCAGAATAGTTGTTGGAAGTAGATGTGTCCCCCCTGGGTAGCCATTGAAAGATCTGGGCAAAGTTGTCCATCATCGCGTTCCTTGGTCGCTCGAGAGCCTCTTCGAGCAAGATTTTGATAGGATCTCCTGCCCCCTCATCTTTCTTTTCATCCACCATGGGAGGCCATCGGGATTTGCAAGGTTGGTCTTGCAAAGGTTAGACCAGTTCAAGCCCTAACTCCTTATATCCTGACCTCATTGGGGACATGGAAAGAAAGACAGAGAAAGAGCAGACCCCTCTAATACCACTAATCCGGATTTAAACAAGAACACAACAAATTACAAATATAACCATACATATAGAGATGCAGCAGAAATAATACTTCATTTCATTACTGTAAAATACTGAAATATGCTTACAAACAAAAATGCAAATAAACTAGCTAGGGCAACAGTAGCTTATCTCTGAGAAGAGATGTGTGCTACATGCCTCTGAACTGTGTTACAATGAGACTCGAAGGCCTATTTATTGTTGAGAAACAATGGAAAACCCTAAACATCCAAAAACCTAACCCCAGAAGATGAAACGCCAAACTATGGGCCCCGTTTAGGTAAATTGGTACATCAACTTCTCGGGGTCGTAACTTTGGCATACGATCTCCGTTTGACGCACACAATATCTTGTTAGAAAGATCTATCTGAGAACTACAACTTTGGGAAGAGCAACATCGGTCCATCAACCCATGTTGCTCCCAATTTTCCCAAAAAACGTCGTTTATGGCCTCAAAACGGCTTTGGAAGTTCAGAACCCGAAAAACTGCTAAAAATAGTAAAATGTGCTACAATTAAGGACACTGAAAAGCTGAAAGAAACAATGGTGGGGGTCCAAGTGGACTTGGCGGGTGGCCACCAAAATCCACCTAGATCACAAGTAAATAATGGGAAAGAGAAACCTCCCTCTTACTCCTCTTTAGATGAAAGTTTTGAAGTGAAAATTGGTGAGTCTTGAGCAACCTTGAATCTAGAAGTGAGTTGATCTATGTGAGATTTCTCCCACGCCCAAATGGATTTCCTACACACAATTCAAATAGATTTTCCCTACACACTTGAAACAAATATTAGCTTGCAAAGAAATTAGAGCAACACAATGGATGAAATAGACCAAATATTCCTCCAAAAATAAATTGGAAGTTCACTCCTAAAATGCTACTCTAAATCAAGGATACGTGCAAGATAGCTTACACATATCAATCGAAATAGATGGCAAATATAAGCTAACAATTTTCAAATATGCAAGAAAATTGAAGCATAACAGCACTAGCATGGAAGGAAATCACCTCAAAATGCCAAGAGAACACCACCAAAATTGCCTTAAGTCTTTGATTTTATTAGCAAATTGCAAATACAAAAATGGCAGAGTTTCCTCAACCCCAATAGCTCATAACATGAATGTAGAATACGAGCCCAATAGGTCTCTTTATACAAATTTGGGAGGAAATCCCAATGAGAGTGCAAGTGACAAGTGGAAAGGTGAAGATCCCAAAGAAGACAAGTCAAATTCCAAGTATAGAAACCTCATGCCAAATGTGAAATTCGAATTTCCTCCTAGATGGCAGCATATTCCTTGTGCAAAAATGGTTGAGGTTGCCATGTCTGAGGTTGGGTGGGTGAAAGGGAGACATATCCCAACAAATCCTGCAACAAAGTGCCACAAATCCCTGTACAATGGCACCTCTGAAAATGAGTTGGAAAATTGCCTTCTACTGCTGTGTGTGGTTGCCTTAGTTGCTGTGCATATGAGCTGAAAAGTACAAGTGTGGAGTGGAGTTATGTTGGGAGTTTAACTCTCCACAAAATCTGCTGCCATCCAATCTATTGCCAAATCCGTGAGGAACCGAGGAAACGAGTCTGCTGATGTGGGTTGTGGATGAGTGCCAACATATTGGTTAAAATTTGTCAGCATAATCCTTCCTTAACTCGCTGCATAGACTATTTATCAACATGTGTTTTTAGTGGGGGGACAATGTATGTCCTATGTGGCAGTCATGTCATCCACTAAAATTTAATTACCAAATATGTGGAGAAGAAAAGATGCGGTAGGCAATTTAACTACCTTTGACTGTGTACAACTTTGACTTGTCTAGGTCGCTACCATGTCACTCAGCTTGTCCCCTAGTCAAATTTTTTTATTGATTTATTTTGTCTTATATGCCATGTCACTTTATTTTGAACTGTGTTTAAATTAAATCAATTTTGTAACCTCAAACATTTCGTTGTGCCTCATGAACTTAAACGTTGGACCATTTGACTTGCCACTTGAAACTTTGACTTTACTTGTGCTTCATGTGGTGGGCCCCACATTGTTGCCACATCATTGTTTGCTTCTACACTTAATCTCCACGTCAAAATTTGACTTATTTTGACTTTGGAAAAATAAAAAATCCAATTATAATGTTGAGCCTTTGAGGATGAATTTCGAGCAGTCACATGCCCGAGACATTTCCCAATACTACTTATTTACATCATTACATAGAAAACATTTAAAAAATCTCATTTTGCGAAACAAACAAACAAACAAAAAATTAAAAATTAAAAATTAAAAAAATATAATAATAATTATTATTATTATTATTATTAAAAAACTTACTTAGACCTAGTCAAATTCCGCGAAATTTCAAAGATAACCTAGCATGGTAATATACATTGACTCTAGACACTAAGATGCATTAGGGGTTCAACCTTCAAGCTGTCACCCCGGCTTTGGGATATGTTGTGAATGAAAAAACCTAGAAAATTATTCGCCACTAAAAAAAATGAATAATTAACCAAGTAAAAAAAAACACTCCAAGGTGTACACGCTTTTTGATCTAGTCCCAACACCCTAAGCATGTTGCATGGCTTTATTCATCATACTAATAACATTTATACAATATCCCCGTAGCGCTGCGGAATCTGAGGACTGAAGAAGAAAATGAGAGGACGAAGTTATAGTTAAAGAACTCTGATGATATATGAACTCTGATGGTACATGAAGCCTCTGACACATCCACATACATGGAGTCATCAAAAAAATTCCAAGTGCGACTTTAGTGGTCAACAGGTCCACAAGTTCATTTGGCCCTTCTAGGTCTTCTTGTTGATCTAAGGGATGTTGCACAAGTCCTGAACCCAGATACAAGGAAGCCTCGTGCTCCTCATCATTAGTATCCAAGTGAGATCCTTTGGACTTCCAGAAAGGAACATCCTCATCAAAGTAACATCCCAACTAATCTCCCCCTGTCATTGTTCTAGAACATAGATTATGTAGGTTTTTGATGACTCGTTGTATCCTGTTATCTGTTGGGTTGCACCAAGTAGAATTTGATGACCCCATGGCCCAAAGTACAGGGCACTCACAAAATTTCTTAGAAGACAAGAAGTCAACAACCACCTATTGACCTTTTCTCTCTCCTCTCTCTGCTTCTCTCAAATTTCGCAACTCTACGGAGAATTGTATCAAATGTTGCTAGTATAAACGCCTTTTGTAAAAGGCTTAGGTGACTTGGGATTCGATCATCAAGTGAATATACTCTAGAGTGTTTTTTTTGCTTAGTTAATTATTCTTGTTTTTCAGCGATCAATAAATAGCTGAGTTTCTTCACTCACCTGCCTCCAAAGCTGGAATGATGGCTTGATGTTGGAGCCCTAGGTTCGTCTTATGTATATTACCATACTAGGGCATATCTAAAGTATCGGGAAATTTGATTAGGTTTTGATAGGATTTTTTAATTTATTAAAAATTCCCACAAGACAAGATTTTTTAATTAAATTATTCAAAAAATTGTAAATAAGTGAACCTAGAAAATTTTAGGGATGTATAAGTACTAAAAAATCATGCTCTCCACCCCAACATTCTTTTAAGGTTCGCTTTGAAAGTCAAAACATGACTTGTAACCCCTCAAAACCCACTTTTCCTATGTTAGTTGCATAAAGTAGTGAAAAAATTAGTAATTGGTGAATACAATAAATGTGTCATCCAAGTGGAAATGAGGTGGAAAATACAAGTCAAAGCAAAGATCAGTCAAAGTGCTAGTTTAGAAGCTAATTGGATAACCAAGTCACCATAGAGAGGTGGGGCCTCAAGAGGTTCGAGTTCACTTCTAGTTTGGGGTCGATTTGCCTTGATGGCAAGTTGAAATATCATCAAAGGATCAATGCAAATTTGAGGAACAAGTCAACAGCAATTAACAAAGAAATTTGTGGAGTTTGTCTCCGCCTAGCTCCTCTTTACTCTACAATTGTCCACACTCAGGTCCACGCACTTCTCAAGATGCCAGACTACACTCCTACACAAGTTAGCCAAGATCCTCCAAACACAGGCTTGTACGCGTCTTTTGAGGGGGGTTTATCATAGCAGTGAAATACAGATTTGGAGGGAGCTTGTCTCCCCTTCACCCCACTCAAACCACACTTGGCAATACACAAGGAACACACTACCAGTCAAAGAGGGAGTGCGCACAAGTTCCCAAGTGTTAAAATTGGCAACTAGGGCCAAACTGCATGTGGGTCACCTTGTTTATGGCAGCTGATACTTTTCTTCGATTCCTCTCATCGAGAAGTGTAGGATTGATCTAACAATCATCTGATTCCGACATGTATTCATGGAGATATTAATTTATTTGTATTCTTGACAATTCGTCAAGGTCGGCTAGCAAGCAAAACAGTGATTTTAGCCCCCAACTTATCCTCAACGTGGCATATAAAAGAAAGAGACCTTGTGGTATAAACTCGATCATCTCAACACACATTCTTCTCTCTCTCTCCCACGCATTAGACAAGAATCTCTCTCTCACACGTGTGGCTGAAAGGAAGATGCAAATATGAACTAGGGTAGCGTTGACTTGGGTTGAACGTGGGGCAGCAAGGCTGAGTTTTGACTGCATTGACCAGCGAGGAGGTTAGTTTGACTACGGTTTGGGTTGGGCAACGTCTCCTAGGTTAGTCGCGTTTCTGGGCAGCAAAGCGTTGCCTTGTTTTGACCATACATTTGACCAGTGTTCACTGTTGAGGGTTGACTGCAGATTTGCACCTGCATTGATTGTTGTTTGACCATCACTCTTGGATTGTTTTGGGTTGTCTATCATTGTTGTTGGAGGCCAAGTTGGCTGAGGTTGACTTGAGGTCATTTCTGACCTATTTGACCAGCTTTGACTTTGTTGGTTAGGGTTTAGTTGTTGTTGTCATAAAATTACAAAATTGTGTAATTGTACTATCTCTCTCTCTCTGTTGAATTATTGAAGAATATAAGAAGAATTGATCAAGGGTTTCCCCGCATTGGGGTTTGTCCCTAGCTGGTGCCACACCTTGTGTCTCTTGTCTTGGCTTGTCTTCTATTGTTTACATTTATGTTCTATCTGCATGTTACTATCATGTTGATGTGATTGCAATTCTGGAAATTGATATTGGGCTAGTAAGAAAATTTGAAGTAAATTGTTGTGAAGACAAAGCCCAAGCAAGAGTGAAAGAACAACCACCGAAGACAGTTGCAAAGGTCAAAAGGCTTCATGGGTTCCTCATCCCACTTCCCGGCCGAAGACAAGCTCTATGAGAAATCTAACTATCACATATGGAAGATGTCTCTTGATCTAGCATTGGAAGAGCAAGAAGTTGTTAGTTCCCTATACTACTAGTGTAACCCTTGATTGTTATTAGAGCAACCCCTTTATTATATTGTTGTGGTCATGTAGTCCCCATATTGTTATTATTGTGCCCCATAAAAGCCCACTATTGTTATTGTTGTGCCCTTACATTATTATTGTTATGTCGGCTCTGATTATATTATGACACCTTAGACTCCTATATATAGAAAGGAGGTCTTGTCATTTGTATCATCCAAGAATTGTTCATTTGTGTAATGTAAAGGAGGTTTGCCCCCTTGAAGAAGCTAATTTCTAAGTCGTTGATCTATCTTTTTGTGAGCTAGTTTCATAACATTCGGTATCAGAGCTTTGGATTCTAGGGTTTCGCTGCTTCAAACAGGTCATCGTGGCATTTTCGCTATAACTTTTCCTCTACGAAGTTTCAGAAGCTAAAAAAACCCATTTGAGCTAAAATCTTGGTGACACTCGGACCTGAATTTCAGATCTTGTTTCGTTATATTTTCGGAGATATGGTCCAAGACATTTAGGGTTTTTGCAGGCTCTTGAATTACATCCCAAACAAGTGACCTTGGGAAAATCATCATAACTTTCTCTCCAAGCATCAAATTGTAATTTCGTAAGAAGTTACAAAAAGAGGACTGGTTGTACTTCTCTGTGTATTGTTTTCAGGTCCAAAGGTCGAAACAGTGACATGTGGCACTTCGTACAAGTTCACTCTACTGAAAAAGTATATAATCGGGTCATCTTGGGAGATTGGGTATAACTCTTTCTTGGAAAATCCAATTTCGATCAGACTGGTGGCATTGGAAAGAGGGCACAGAGGGCTACCGCAAGTCGCAATTTCAAAATTTGGAGATTTGAAACTACACATTTGTTTCAAGATCGAGCTCCTAAAAGAAGGAAAAAAAGATATGAGCAAGGATCTAGTAACATGGATACTATAGATGGAGCAATATTTTGATCTACATGATGTGCAACTGTTACAAAAGGTACGTATTGCATTTTTATATTTAGAAACGAATCCGTTTGTATGGTATAGAGGGCTTTGTTCTCGTAAAGCACTTGTCACCTGGTCAATTTCAACAAAGGAAATGATAGCACATTATGAGGAGACAGAGGAACACCTTCTTTAGCCAATTGATAAATCTCAAACAAAAGGGTTCAATGGCAAAGCACAGTGCAGAATTCCAAAAATTGAATATAAGGGTAAATGATATTCCAGAGAAGCAGAGGATTGATGTCTTCAGAGGGACTTTAAAAGATAACATCCAACAAGAGGTTCGCCTTTGGGAACCTGATTCATTGGAGAAGGCATACATGTTGGCAAGAAAAGTGAAAAGCAAAACTATGGCAACAAGGAAGTCTACCACTCACAACTATAAAGATGGAAGTGTTGTTTCTCCTAACCTTCCACAACCTACAAGGTTGACACCACAACAATTGGAAGAAAAAAGAGCAAAAAGGCTTTATTACAATTGTGATTATAAATATATTAGAGGTCGTAAGTGTGCTGAGAAGAAATTATTTTACATAGATTTTGAAGAGAAGGAAGAAAAGGATCAAGAAACATCAAAAGAAAAGGATATACACCAGGAACCAACCCTAGAGAAAGAAGAAATGAATCTGACTATGTCTTGTACTGCATTGGCAAGAATTACCACTCCTCATACACTCAAGATAGAAGGACATACCAAGAAGAAGAAGGTTCAACCAGTGAAATATTACGAAGAAAACTAGTGTAACCCCTTATTGTTATTAGACCAACCCCCTTATTATATTGTTGTGTTCATGCAGTCCCCACATTGTTATTATTGTGCCCCATAGAAGCCCACTATTGTTATTGTTGTGCCCTTACATTATTATTGTTATGTCGGCTCTGATTATATTTTGACACCTTATTCTCCTATATATAGAAAGGAGGTCCTGTCATTTGTATCATCCATGAATTGTTCATTTGTGTAATGTAAAGGAGGTTGCCCCCTCGAAGAGGCTGATTTCTAAGTCGTTGATCAATCTTTTCTATCTTTTTGTGAGTTGGTTTCATAGCATAAATGCTAGACTATGTGGGGTAAAATTTCGAAGCCTCCATCAAATGCATTGGTTGCTACAAAGAACAAGTACACTAAAGGTGAAGTCAAAGCAAAGAAGATTATCCGAGGCTCTATTAACAAGCGTTTGGTGGCCTACATTTCCGAGTTGAACACCTCCAAGGAGACCTACCAGTCACGACAGACTGGTAAGCTTGTTTAAAGTTAGTGATGCAAATCAAGTTTTGTTCCTCAAAAACAAGTTTAAGGATATTAAGAAGGGCAAGGATGAGGATATATAATCCTACTTCTTAAGGATTACTGAGATCGAGAATGATCTCCCATTAATTGGAGAAGTCATTCCTAATAGGGAACTAACTATCACTACCCTTGGAGGGCTCCCATCCAAATGGTATATATTTAGAACCACTCTTCTCAACAATGATCGAATTCCGGGATTTGAAGAATTGATGTCGAGATGCATTCAAGAAGAAACAAGGATGGTGGAGCAAGAAATGCCTTCAAGCAAAGGCAACCGCGCTGCTTTCTCCTCTCATGCCAAAAGGAGAAATAATTCTGGGTCTAAAGGTCATTTCAAAGGAAAGCCCAGATAGAAGGGTGGAAGGAAGGGAAGATGCTTCGTTTGCAATAAATTTGGCCACTATGTGAGGGAGTGTCCAAATAGAAAGGACACATCACATGGTGATGATCAAAATCACTCCAGGGGCAACTCCAATAACAATCAAAGGAATAGCAGGTTCAATGGCAAAGGAAAGAGGAATGCGGGAAATCAAGGAGGTGGCCAACCCTCCAAAAAAGCAAGGAACTCCAGGTATGAATCAAATGTTGTTAACAATAAGCAAGATGAGTATTATCTGATATCGACCCTCTCTACTACCTCTCCTCCGGACTCGTTGGCCAATTGGTTTATTGATACTGGTTCCTCAAGGCACTTCACTGGTTACAAGGAAGCTCTCTCTAATCTGATAGCAAAGGAGACAAACTTGGAGATTATTCTTGCAGGCAATTCTACCTGTCCTGTAAAGGTTGTAGGGAATGTTACTCCTCAATTAAATCAGGGTAACACGATCCATTTGCAAGAAGTCTTATATGTACCTGATCTCAAGAAGAACCCAGTGTCCATTTCAGCAATGGAAGACAAAGGCTACAAGGTGGCATTCATCAATCGCAAGGTACGTGTTTGGAAAAAGAATTTTAAAGATGCTTTCACTCTTGGGTTCCAAGTTGACTCTTTATATCAAGTTGGAGGAAGTCCATTGGGAGTCAAGTCCTGCGACACATCACTACAATCTGAACTATGGCACCGGAGGTTTGCCCACCTTCAGTATAAGGCTCCACCCAATGTGAGATAGATGGTGACAGGGACGCCCGAGTTCAAAATAGAACATGAAGGTGTATGTCTGGGATGTGCCAAAGGAAAGCTCAAAAAGGAGACCACTCCCCTCAAGCCATAGCACGACCTCTGATATTTTACAGTTGGTTCACTCTGACATATATGGTATAATGCCTGTGAACTCTTTGGGAGGATATCTATATTTTCTCACCTTTATAAATGATTATTCTCGCAAGACTTGGATATATTTCTTGAAAAGGAAGGATGTTCACTTGGTTCCATCACTTCAAAGCCTTGATCAAGAATCAAACTGAGAAGAGGATCAAGATTTTAAGGACTGATAATGGGACCGAATATGAATCCAATGAGTTCCATGACTTTTGCAAAGAAGTCGGCATTAAGAGGGAGACCACAACACCATACACTCCGGACCAGAATGGTACGAATTTGGAAGTTGTTCATGCCATGCTCCATGATCAAAGGCTTCCAAAGTTCCTATGGGCCGAAGTTGCGAATACCATCGTATATGTTCAAAACCGATGCCCTCATCAAGCATTGGATTCCAAGACTCCCGAAGAAATGTTCACTGGTAAGAAACCTGATGTCTCTCATTTTAGAATTTTTGGAAGTCCCGTATATTTTCATGTGTCGAAAGAGAAAAGAAGCAAATTGGGTGCATCTGGAAAGAAGGGAATCTTTGTGGGCTATAACGAAAATTCTAAGGGCTATAGAATCTATGTGGCTAATCAAAGGGAAGTCAAGATGAGTCATGATGTCACCTTTGACGAAGATATGGCTCTTAGCAAGGTTGACAGTGTTCCTATTCTAAGGAAAGATAAAGAAGTTGACACCAGGAAGGCGGATGAAAAGGAAGATGAATCGATGCCTGATGTTGAAGAACTTATGGATCCTATTGATCCCCCTTCGCAAGAGGCTTCCTCTTCTAGGAAGAGGCCCTCATGGCTTAGGGGGACTCTTGAAGATGTCGATAGACATATTGCACCCAAAGGGACTTTCCGTGAAAGCAAGAAGCCAATCAGGTATCAAGGATACTTGACCATTATGAGCACCATCATTCAAAACGAGCCTACATCGTTCAAAAAAGTCGTAAAGCATCAAGCATGGAAGGATGCTATGAATGAAGAATATGAGTCCATCATGAAGAATGATGTCTCGGATGTGGTTCCCAGACCCCAGGACAAAATAGTTGTCACCTCGAAATGGCTTTACAAAATCAAGCATGGAGTTGATGGGAGTGTTGAAAAGTACAAGGCCCACTTTGTCGCTCGATACACCACCATCCGCTCGATCATAGCCCTTGCTGCTTCGCAAGGATGGAACTTACATGAGATGGATTTCAAGACCGCGTTCTTGCATGGTTCGATTAAAGAGGAAGACTATGTGGAACAACCCGAGGGGTTTGAGATTCATAATCGGGAATCTCATGTATGCAAGTTGAAAAAAGTTCTCTATGGGCTGAAGCAAGCACCCTGAGCTTGGTATGAGAGGATCAATAGCTATTTGATGAAGCGAGGATTCACTAGGAGTGAAGCCGATTCGAACCTTTACTTTAAGGTTGAAGATGATAAGCCACTCGTACTGGTGTTGTATGTTGATGACCTCTTTCTAACAGGTGCAGACCCTCTCATTCACAAATGCAAGAGGGAGTTGGCTTCCGAATTTGAGATGAAGGACCTAGGACTAATGCATTCTTTCCTAGGGCTGGAAGTCTGGCAAAAGCTAGGAGAAATTTTCCTATCTCAAGGAAAATACGTGGTGAAGATATTGGAGAGATTTGGTATGGTGAATTGCAAGCCCGTGACTACACCGATGGAGCTTAACTTCAAGAAGTTATGCAGTAGTGTTGTCGGACCTGTATTAGGAAATGCTTCTTTGTATCGTCAACTCATAGGAGCATTGATGTTCTTGGTGAACTCTCGTCCGGATATATGTTTTGCAGTCAACACGTTGAGCCAATATATGGTTGAGCCTCATCACTCACACTAGATTGGTGCCAAGAATCTTCGGAGATATCTTCAGGGCACAATCACTCATGGACTGAGATACACTGCCAGAGATGTGAGGCTGCATGGTTATTCCAATGCTGATTGGGCAGACAGTGTGGTGGACCAAAAGAGCACTTTCGGGCGTCGTTTCTCTTTGGGTTCTGCTTCTATATCCTAGATGAGCAAGAAGCAAAAGTCGATGGCATTGAGGCCGAATACATTGCTGCGAGTATGGCCTCATGTGAAGTTGTCTGGTTGTGGAAGCTCTTTAGTGAGTTGTGTGGTCATACACTAGATACTACCATGATCCTCTGCGACAACTAGAGTGGGATTCGTTTATCAAAGAATCTCATATTTCATGATCACTCCAAGCACATCGATATCAGGTACCACTTTATCCGGGATATGGTACAACAAGGAGCAATAAGACTCCATCATACTGGGACTGATGAGCAAGTCGCCGACATTCTGATGAAACCCTTGGGAAAGGTCAAATTCTTGACTTTCCAAGAACGACTAGGAGTCGTGGTGAGACCCTCTTATGAGGGTCCTATATGATATATAGATTGAGCTCTGGGAGCTCCGAGGGGCTTGAGGTACTTGGAACGATGAGCAACCATAGGGTGAGTGGTTTACCCTTCCCCTAGCGGTTTGTTGTTTACAGGGTGAGTGGTTCATCCTTCCCCTAGTGGTTTGTTATGTACAGGGTGAGTGGTTCAGCCTTCCCCTAGTGGTTTGTTGTGTACAGGGTGAGTGGTTCAGCCTTCCCCTGTGATACCTCGTGGCAACATGTAGGCAGGAAGAGTGGTTCAACCTTCTCCTGCTGAGACATCCTACCCATGCAGTCTGGGACTCATGGGAAGTACCTCTCATCTGGCCAATGAGTAAGGAAATGAGGATAGGGACCATAGTAGTACCGATGGACATATTGTGTAACTACCGTACTCCCTATGCTAGGATGATATTGATCTGAGATCAATTGGAACTGACTTCGGGTCAGTAAGAGTGATATAACTCACTTTCTTTTGGAACTAACTTCAGGTCAGTAAGAGTGGTATAAGACACTCTTTATTTGGAACTGGTTTCGGATGAGTAAGAGTGGTATGACACATTCTCTTCATCGGGACTGACATCGGGTCAGTAAGAGTGCTATTAGACACTATTTTATCTGGGATAGACTTCGGGTTAGTAGAGGATGGTATGATACATTCTCGATCACTTCTTCTTCATAGTTCAGTAGAGCAGAGCAGTGCAGGGCAATGCAATGATGGCAGAGATAGTACCGACAGACAGATGGATTAACAGATGGAGTTCTCCCTACTTGAGAGGGAGTGTTAAAATTGGCAACTAAGGCCAAACTCCATGTGGATCACCTTATTTATGGCAGCTGATATTTTTTTGGGATTCCTCTCATCGAGAGGTGTAGGATTGATCTAACAATCCTCCGATTCCGACATGTATTCATGGAGATATGAATTTATTTGTATTCTTGACAATTCATCAAGGTCAGCCAGCAAGCAAAACAATGATTTTAGCCCCCAACTTATCCTCAACGTGGCATATAAAAGCAAGAGACCTTGTGGCATAAACTCACTCATCTCAACACACATTCTTCTCTCTCTCTCCTACGCATTAGAGAAGAATCTCTCTCTCACACGTGTCGCTGAAAGGAGGACGCAGATCTGAACTAGGGCAGAGTTGACTTGGGTTGACCATGGAGCAGCAAGGCTGAGTTTTGACTGCATTGACCAGCGAGGAGGTTAGTTTGACTGTGGTTTGGGTTGGGCAGCCTCTCCTAGGCTAGCCGCATTTCTGGGCAGCAAAGCATTGACCTGTTTTGACTATACATTTTGCCAGCGTTGACCTGTTGATGGTTGACCGCAGACCTGCACCTGTGTTGACTGCTGTTTGACCATCATTCTTGGACTGTTTTGGGCTGCCTATCATTGTTGTTGGAGGCCGAGTTGACTGAGGTTGACTTGATGTCATTTCTGACCTGTTTGACCAGCTTTGACTTTGCTGGTTAGGGTTTAGTTACTGCTGTCATAAAATTACAGAATTGTGTAATTGTACTCTCTCTCTCTCTGCTGAATTATTGAAGAATATAAAAAGAATTGATCAAGGGTTTCCCCACATTGGGGTTTGTCCCTCGCTGATGCCACATCTTGTGTCTGTTGTCTTGGCTTGTTTTCTACTGTTTACATTTATGTTCTATCTGCATTTTACTATCATGTTGATGTGATTGCAGTTCTGGAAATTGATATTGGGCTAATAAGAAAATTTGAAGCAAATTGCTCTTAAGCATAGAACATACCATAATTTAACACCAAGGTAATATGCTGGCCAGCAAGATACCACCTACAGCAATTTGATTCCACTTGGAGATTGCACTCTCACACATGGAGAATTCGACCCTACTTTGGAATTTGGGATTGACATCATCTTGCCACTTGTAGCATCATTTGTCATTGGGCTTTCCTCCCATCTGTGTATAAATGTAACCCATGAGATCATTGTTTCAAATGGTTGGAAGCTTGAGGCTTGGGTACACTCTGTCAATTTGTATTTGCTCATTGTTATAATAGAAAGTATTTGGAGGTTCCATGTTGGTGTTGTTTTGGTGATATCTTCTTGGGTATAAGGTAAATTTGTGATTGTTAAGATTCTTTCAATTGCTCCCCTTTAGTAGATTTTGGCCCAAGAAAGGGCAGTGTTGCCCAAGAGAAGAATAGGCAAGTACTTGTCTATCCTTTGATGGTTTTGCAATTAGATTAGATGATGTTATGTACTTGTGAATAGCATAAATTATCTCTTCTTCTTGCAAGCTATTTCCTAATGTTTACTAATAATAGTGAACAAGTCTTTGAGTTAAAGCACAGGCTGCCTTCAAGCATTTGGGCTTGGCCAAATCGTTGGCTAGACCGACCAACCTCAAAGCTCCAAGGGAGTCACAATTTCACCACATTTAGGAGCTGTCAAAGAGACCTAAAAATAAGGGCATCCAACCAAGCCCAATACTTCTTCCTACATCAAAATCCTCAAAAAAATCTTGGTTAACTTGGATTCATTGAAAATCTAAGCTATTTGAAGGCTAATTAGTGGCTATTCTAAAGGCCACATATCAGCCAAGAAGTGCTGGTTTAACCCAGCATTTTTTGGTTGCCTTAGTATAGAACTTCATTAATTTATTTTAGCGGTATTTTCTTGCAAATTGTTTTAGTTAGTTTGATCACTAACCTTGCGGATGCCCAAGTAAGTTTGGCATCTTTCACTTTGTCTTTTTCTGATCTCTCTTTGCAGGCATCAACTGTCTTCTAAAACTGATCTATCTCTCCTCATTTGGGAATGATTTTGGGCAGCAAAAAGACTTCTTTGTTGGGCTGATTTGACAGCCATCCAAGCCTCTTTCCTTGACTGCAAAAACGGACATTTCAGTGGGCAGATTTTCCCTCTTTTGGGACTGTTATTTGGCACTTTTTTGGAACTGATTTTCCCTCCATGGGAACTGATTCTTCTTGTAATCTCTTGGGCAGAATTGTCCTCACTCTGCCACTGATATTTTGTAATGATTTGACAATCTTTAAATTTCTTGGGCAAAGTGTACATGCTGCCCCTTGAACCAAGACTTATTGTCCTTCAATGGCAGATTTAACAAGCAATTTTGTAATCATTTGCAAGCAATTTTTAGTTTGGTTTCTTTTAATTGCTTGTAGCTATTGGAAAGAAGTATTTTGTCCCACTTGAGTAATTATTTGTAAACTTCTTCCAAAGAAACAATTTCCCTTTCATCCCTCATTTTATAAGAGGGAGTTAATATAATAAAGCGACACCTTTTCTTGGGATCTAGGGGATTTCTCCCCTTGGCATCCCACTCTTCCCATTTTAGCAAGGGCCTTCTTGTGGTTGGTTGAGTGGTTTGTTTTCCTCACTTAAAGCTGTAGATTAGAATAAAACTAATTTCCTTCAATTTCATGCTTTTTTTTGCTTTCATTTCATGCAAAGGGATTCACATTTTCTAAAATTAACATGCAAAATACTTGGATGAATCTTGTGAACTAGTTTGATTTACTTTGAGCATTTCCTTTGCCTAGCATTGAATTATTGTTCATGATTTTCTCTCTTACAGTTTCACTCATCTATTTGCTCTAATTTTCTCATAAGTTGCCATTGTTCCTTATTTTGCAAAGCATAATCAATTTGTTGAAGCCATCTTATCTCTAGTTTGGAAAATTGGAAATCCTTTCATTTCTTTTCAAGCAATTACTTTAACTTGGTCTCTTAACTCGTTAGTTTATTAGATTTGAATTCTTTTACACTTATAGGAATTTAACCTCCAACCTAGCTGGTTGAAGTAGTTTAAATTTAGGGACCCTTTCCCTCATATGTCTTCTTATTCTAAGATTGGGGGAATGGTAAACACTTTACTTGCTAAATCAAATTGGGTGATCTCAACGTTGGATCTACTTGCAAGTGGGATGCATTGAGAGGCACGTGGATACTCATTAATGAAGCTAAACTTCTCCACTCGAAACTCCTTGCATCTTTCCTTACCCGGACGACAATAAGAACAAAAGGGAGAGTTGAATTGAATTGGTTTGATTTGCATGTTGTAGCTTCAAATTAATCTAACACAAGAGGCAACCTAATAACTCTAAAATCAACCAAGAATCACTCCATTACATGTACTTTCCAGCATTTCGTACTTGATCTATCTATTTATTGCCCCTTTAGTTTCCAAAGCTTGTTAACTTGTGAGCAATTGTCACTTCAAATTCAAGTACATTTTATCTTCAAAGCAATTTATTTCTAAGTACTTTACTTTTCAACACTTCACATTTTCAAGTACTTTCATTTTGAGCATCTATCGAGAACACTCTTGGCACTGGTCTCATTATCCATATCTTTTACTTGTCAAGCATTTTATTCAATTGTTTATCATCATTGTGCCTACGGTTTATAAACGAATATGATGCTTAATGGTTAATGCTTATGGTTATCATCTACATGCTTTGAAGTTCATGATATGATTTATCTTGTTAATGGTGGATTGTTTCTTGTAATTCCATTTAACTCCTCAAACTTGTTTAGCTTAGTCTAATCAAGCCTTAGTTTTATCCTTTAGGGTCTATCCCCCTTGGCTTCGCTAGGAGTTAACCTAGACAAAGGAGTTGGGAATTGGGTGGCAGCCCCAACTTGCAACTTTCCCCCAAGGCCACACCAAGTGGAGTTAGAGACTTTCTCCACGATAATCCCGGATGTGGATTTAGGCGGCACAAAAGTTCCCTTCTTCCCAAAAGGCTCCAACTTGGTCCTTTTCTCCTTGGGTACATTATTACTATTATTATCTAATTTTAAGATCACGGCCATGCCAGACACCAAATTGGTGTATGAGACCCCCTTGTTTGTGGGACAAGGGACCCACCTCCGCACAGCGATTTTAACTGCTAAGTCTACAAAGGCATAAATACTCTACCCCCTTTGGTTTCGAACCTCTGACCTCTTCGAAGGAAACACATGCGCTTAACCATTAGGCCCACTCAAGTTGTTTACATGAATGTAAACATGATAGCCAAAAATCCTCAAATGCCCAACCTTGGGTTTCTCACTTGCAAAGACTTCTTCAAGCGTCTTGTTCCTTAATATCTGGTGAGGACTTCTATTTTGAACATAAACTATTGTCTTGGATGCTTCTCCCCATAAGAACATAGGTAGACCTTGATCGTGAATCATTGCTTTGGCAGCTTCCATGATAGTTTTGTACTTCCCTTCAGTGATTCCATTTTGTTGAGGATTGTAAGGGACTATCAACTCCCTCTTAATTCAAGCTTCCCTCGAGAAGGCAATAAGTTTCTTGGAGGTGTACTCTCCTTCATTATCTGACCTTATAATTTTAATCATCCTTCCTGTAAAATTTCCCACCTAAGCCTTGAATACCCGAAACTTGTTGAAGACGTCATCCTTGGTCTTCAAGAAATAGATCCATGTCTTCTGGGAGAAGTCATCAATGTAAGTTACATAGTATAGAAAACCACCCAAGGATGTCACAGACATGGATCCACATGCATCAGAATGTATTAGATCCAAAACTCCTTTGGAACTACTGTCACTCCTTGGAAATGGTCCTTTGAAATTTTCTCCAAGCACACAAGTTACAACCTTTGTAGACACCTTCATGCTCCACTTATATTTTTGGTAAACTTGTGACCATCTCACTCAGTCTAGCTAAAGCTTTGTAGTGAATATGAGCATATCTCCAGTGCCATAATTCACATAGATCGAGTGTTATTATGTATCAATGCTTGAATTGATCGTCCCAAAAGTCTATATAGGCCTCCTTCTCGAACACCAATAAAGTTAGCAAAATCTATACTTGAGCCTTTCTTCCATACCAAGATTTGTCCATCAACAAAAGCAACTTTATATCCCTTGTCTTCTAAAGATGAGGTGGAAAGCCAATTGTTCTTAAGACCAAGTACATACAATATATCATTAATAAAAATGTTACCTCTTGATTCCAACTGAAAAGATGTTGAGCCAATAACTTAGACTACATATTTGCCATTGTCACCAAGCTCCACCTTTTGTGTAGTCTTCTTTTCCACCAATTTTGCGAGACTTTCACAATTTCCTCTAATATGCTTGGAAGCACCACTATCCACCAACCAAATGTCGATGTTATCTGCAATAGAACCTATAAGAGCATAAAAGAAGAAATAATTATCATCATTAGAATTATCATTCTTTGATTTCTTCATATGGCCTTCAACAAAGTCTGCAACTGAGGCATGTTGCTTGCCCCTTCTCTTCCTATTATTATTATTATTTCCTTCAGGACATTTGTCTTGATAGTGGCCATACTTGTGGCAACGAAAACATTGAACCTTCAACATATCCTTCTTTCCTTAAGAGGGAGGAGATCTTCTTCCTGCATTCGTTTGAAAACTTCCAAAATTTCTCATTCCTCTGCCATTCTTAGAGTGGGTTGCAAATGTGTTAGGTCCCTATAATACTAGTGATTACCCCATTATTATTGTAGTTGTATCCCTTATTAATATTGTTGTGCCCCTATTGTCCCCATATTGTTATTACTGTGCCCCATAGAATCCCTCTATTGTTATTTTTGTGGCTTTATATTACTATTGTTAGGTCGGCTAGGTTATATTGTGACTCCTTAGACACCTATATATAGAAAAGAGGTTTTGTCATTTGAATCATCTAAGAATTATTCATTTGTGTAATGTAAAGGAGGTTGCCCCCTCGAAGAGGCTGAATTCTAACGCATTCAACTATCTTTCTATCTTTTCGTGAGCTGGTTTAATAACATTTGGTATCAGAGGTTTGGATTCTAGGGTTTCGCTGCTCCAAATAGGTCATTGTGGCATTTTCGCTATAACTTTTTTCTGCGACGTTTCAAAAGTTGAAAAAAAACCCATTTGAGACGAAATCACACTAAACCTCGGGTCCGAATTTCAGAGCTTTTCGCACTATATTTGCGGAGATATGATATGAGGAAGTTGGTCTTTTTGCAGACCCCTGAATTACATTCCAAACAGGTGACCTGGGGAAAATCGTCATAACTTTCTCTCTGAGCATCGAATTGAAATTTCGTAAGAAGGTACAGAAAGAGGACGGACTGTAGTTTCTTGTATATGTTTCAGAGCCAAAGGTCGAAACAGTGACTCGTGGCACGTCGTACAAGTTAGCTCTACTGAACTAGTCTATAATCAGGTCACTGTGGGAGATTTGGCATAACTCTTCCCTGGAGAATCCAATTCGGATCAGACTGGTGGCATTGGAAAGAGGACGCAGAGGGTTACCGCAAGTCGTAATTTCAGAACTGGATGATCCGAAATTACAGAGATACATCAAATTCAATATCAAACTCCTACAAAGTGAAAAAAGATGTGTAGTTTTTTTTTAATTTTTGCATAAGCTTGGTTTGAAAAATTAGTTTGAAGGAATTCAAAGGGCATAGTAAAGCATTATCATCGGTAATTGATGCCCCGAGGAAAGAAAATGCAAACACCTAGTAAGCAACCTGAAAGCTCTAGCATGACTCCTGAAGAAGAGGAAGAAATGAAACATGATATATCAAAATTACGAGACCAAGTGCAACAAGTGTCACTTGCAGAAAAAGCAACAGAATCTAAAATGGATGGTTTAAAGAAAGATGTAGAAGCTAAGATGGATGGTTTAAAGAAAGGCGTAGAAGCTAAGATGGATTGTTTAAAGAAAGGCGTAGAAACTAAGATGAATGACGTGGAAGTTAAGATGGACAATTTGAAGATAGGCATGGAAGATTTGAAGACATGCATGGAAGATTGGAAGACAGATTTGACAAAGTTTCTACAAGAAATGCTTATTAATGGTGAAAGGGTAGTAAAGGAAACTCATGATGAGAACAAAATAAATGTTAATCATGATTTCATAGACTCTAATGTTGGATCGAAGACCCACCATATTCCAAAAATCGATATGAGGAAGTTTGATGGCAAGGCTCCCGCAACATGGATATTACAGATGGAGCAATTTTTCGATCTCAATAATGTGCAAAACACAACAAAAGGTACGTATGGCAACTTTATATTTGGAACCAAATCAGTTTGTATGGTATCAATGGCTTTTCTCTCGTAAACAAATTATCACTTGGGCAATTTTTATGGAAGAATTGACAACACATTATGAGGATACAAAAAGCAACATTTTTTTTAGACAATTGATAAGTCTCAAACAAAAGGGTTCAATAATGGAGCACATTGAGGAGTTCCAAAAATTGAACATAAGGGTAAAAAATATTCCAGAGGAGCATAGGATTGATGTGTTCATAGGGACTTTAAACAATAATATCCAACATGATGTTCGCCTTTGGGAACCTCATTCATTAGAGAAAGCATTCAAGTTAGCAAGAAAAATGGAAAGCAAAATTATGGCAACCAGGAAGCATACCACTCCCAACTATAAAGACGGAAGTGTTGTTGCCCCTAGTCTTCCACAACCTATAAGGTCGACACCACAGCAATTGGAAGAAAAAAGAGCAAAAGGGCTTTGTTACAGTTGTGATAGCAAATACATTAAAGGTCATAAGTGTGCTGAGAAGAAATTATTCTACATAGATTGTGAAGAGGAAGAAGAAAAGGAGCAACAAAGGTCAAAAGAAGAGGATATACTCCAGGAACAAAGCCTAGATAAAGAAGAAATGAATCTGACCATATCTTGTAATGCATTGGCTGGAATTACGACTCCTCAAACCATCAAGATAGAAGGACAAATCAAGAAGAAAAAGGTATTAGTGTTGATTGATTTAGGAAGTACCCATAATTTTATTCATTGTAAGATAGCAAAAGAATTGAATTGCTTCCTCTATCTAGCACCAGCGTGTCAAGTGATGGTTGCAAATGGAGGAACGATAAATTGCTCTGGATAGTGCCATAATATCAAGCTATCCATGGGAGAATATGTATTGACTAGCCCAATGCTTTCCATTCCAATGGGAGGTGTTGATATTGTACTAGGAGTCCAATGGCTACAATCCTTGGGTACAATAGTTTTTAATTTTCAAGAACTTTTCATGAAATTTTCTGCGGAAGGAAAGGAAGTTGAACTAAGAGGAATTGCAAGGAAACCGAGAAAGATAATCAGCGCTAACAGTATGACAAAGCTTCTAAAAAAGAAACAAAGAGGTGTAATTGCACAATTACGTTCGCTAGATGTTTCCACATCGGAATCATCTATTTCTCCAGATCTCCAAAAAGTCTTGGACAATCATTCCAAGGTATTTGAGACTCCCAAAGGTCTCCCACCTATTCGTGATCATGATCATGCTATTCATTTGATTCAAAGAGGTGTTCCTCCAAACATCAGGCCATAGAGATATCCCTATGCCCAAAAGAGTGAATTGAATGTATGGTTGCAGAAATGCTTGAGGTTGGTATAATTCAACCTAGTCAAAGTTCTTTCTTTGCTCTAGTATTATTGGTGCACAAGAAGGATGGATCATGGCGCATGTGTCTGGATATAGGGAGCTCAATAAGCTCACTATTAAAGATAAGTTTCCCATTCCTGTCATTGATGAATTACTGGATGAATTGCATGGATCAATTTACTTCACCAAGTTGGATCTTCGTTCAGGATATCATCAAATCAGAATGAAGACTGAAGACATTCCGAAAACAGCATTTAGAACTTATGAGGGTCATTATGAGTTTTTGGTCATGCCTTTTGGCCTTACCAATGCACCTTCTACATTTCAAGGTTTGATGAATTCCATTTTCAAACCCTTCCTTAGAAAATTTGTGTTAGTATTTTTTGATGATATATTAATCTATAGCAAGTCTTGGAAGGATCATGTTGAACACGTTGACAGGGTGCTACAACTATTGGAGGAGAAACCAATTATATGCAAAAAGATCCAAATGTTTCTTTGGAGTCCAGGAGGTGGAATATTTGGGTCATATTGTATCTCATGAAGGAGTTAAGGTAGACCCTAGCAAAATTAAAGCCATTAAGGAATGGAAAATTCCCACATCCATAAGCATCTGCGAGGATTTCTTGGGTTGACAGGGTATTATCGCAAGTTTGTTAAGAATTATGGGAGAATAGCAGCACCTCTAACAACATTATTGAAGAAAGATGCATTTTCATGGACTCCGGAAGCAACAAAGGCCTTTGAACATCTTAAAGAGGCAATCTGCCAAGCACCGGTCTTAGCTACACCGGACTTCACAAAAACCTTTATTGTGGAATGTGATGCTTCAGAAATGGAATTGGTGTTGTTTTAATGCAAGATGAAAGACCCATTGCTTTTGAAAGTCGTCCAATCAAGGGAAAGTTTTTACACAAAGCTATTTATGAGAAGGAAATGTTAGCAATACCACATGCACTTAAGAAATGGCGACCCTACCTAATGGGAAGACACTTCAAGGTAAAAACGGATCATGATAGCCTTAAATACTTTTTAGAACAAAGATTACCCTTCGAAGAGCAACAAAAGTGGGTCACAAAGATGTTGGGTTATGACTTTGAAATCATCTACAAAAAAGGGAAGCAAAATGTGGTGGCAGATGCACTCTCAAGAAAGGATGAGGATGTGGAAGCATTGTGGTGCGCCATTTCTATTATCCAACCAGATTGGATAA
>APFE030260449.1:76246-87499 GCA_000404065.3 Pinus taeda | reverse complement strand
AGATCTGTTACCAAAGGGAGTTGCCATCAAGGACAACACCTGTGCCATAGCTCCAAACCTGTGCCATAATGCCAACATATGTGAGGGATCGTCATCCATTACCTTGTTAGTATCTTCAAAGCTAGCATACAGATGTTCATTAACGCTAGTCTCCCACTAGTATGGATGTATGGGAAAAATGTTTGCATGCTACCAATCCAGGAATTAAAATTTTCTCCATGTAAATCCCCTAGAAACTTTGGCAATTTTAGCATTAAAAATCTAAGATCATGTTAGGGAAATAAGTGGAGAAAATTGTAAAAATAAATCGTGCAAACTGCTCAAAAAAAAAAATCCATGATGGGGATGTTGGAACTTTACTCTATGTCATTTTAAGAAGTCATTGATGAGATTCTCATTAAGGAATATTGAATATTTCGTACTTAGAAAATATGACATCTTATTTGAATGAGGGATTGAGAATTAAGGGTGGGAGCTAGTTGTGAAGGATAAAAAAAAATTGATTGTACATTCAAAATTAACTACACAGTCCTTTTAAGAATATCTTGTAGATAGAGTAAATCCACTCATAAAAATTTTCTCCATGAAACTCCCCTAGAAACTTTGGCAATTTTAGAATTAAAACTCTTTGATCGTGTTAGAGAAATAAGTGGAGAAAACTACAAAATAAATTGTCAAACTGCTCAAAAAGAAAAAAAAACATGATGGGCATGTTGGACCTTTACTCTATGGCATTTTAAAAATTCATTTTATGAAGTCATTATGATATTCTCATTAAGGAAGATTGAATAATTCGTATTTATAAAATATGACATTTTATTTGAATGAGGGATTGAGAATTAAGGGTGGGAGCTAGTTGGGAAGCATAAAAAAATTTCATTGTACATTCAAACTTAACTACGTAGTCCTTTTAATAATAACTTATAGATAGAGTAATAGTTGTTCAATTCACCATTAAATTCAACATTGAAGTTTAATCCCAACTTAACCTAATTATAAAAACAAAAAACTAAAAACTAAATTTAACTTTAAGAACAAATAGATAATCCATGTGGTCCACATGGGGTACCTCAAGCGGCAAGGGCCGTGGAAATGAAGTCTCACCGAACCGGAAGTCTTGGGTGCAAATCTTGGGCTACCCTTCCCCCGTTGAGGGGTACTTAATGGACATGTAAATCAGAGAGTCCTGCCCCAGCTTACAAAAAAAAATAGATAATCCATGTGTATCTTAGTTTTCTTAGACCTTCAACTTTTAAATATATATTTCCATTGGGGGGATTTTAATATTTAAAATGGGTCTCTTAAGGAAAGTAATAAAATTTTAATTATAAATTTTTAAAGGAAAGGAAAGACATAAACTTTTTTTATATATATTTTCAACTCATTTCCTTATATGTTTACTCAAATGTCAAGGGTAGGTTTTCAATAAAACATGTTTTTTAAGAATTGGACAAAATATAGTTTTTATAATTAAAAAATAATAATTTTCTTCTCTTCCCTCCAAAAATACTTAATCATGGAGATGACATCATCATCTTGAATCTTACTAGTTCTTTTAAAGTTGATTTTGTTAGTACGTTTTTTGTTTTGGGACCCATTTTGTACTTCAAAATTCTTAAGATTACTTACAAAAATTGTTCCTTAATATACTACAATGGCTCTGCGTTTTTCCTTGTCTACAACAATGACTTTGCTTTTTCTTGGGACTTGCCTTATGAAATTGCAATACAATTATGCTAGAGTATTTATGAGGTCAAAGGCGTAGTTTTTTATTGTAAAATCCAAGGGAATACAATGTACCAAAGGGAAATTATCACAGAAGAGTGACATACAATGCAATGAGCCTTGAGAATATAATATTCCTTCAAAATCGAGGATGAATAGATTAGTAATTTCTTGCAAAGAGTATGAATGGGGTCATTGACATCATGTTTCTCTTGCCTTCATGTATGTGAAAATAAAACTTGGTCAATAAAATAAAAATGCATTAGGGGAATCTCGAGACCGAAAATGGGCCTCCTAAGGAAAATAATAAAATAATAATTATTAATTTGTAAAGGAAAAAGCTATTTTTTTGTATTTTGGCTTATTTCCTTACATGTTTACTCAAATGTCAATTGTAGAAACCCATTGTATGTAGAATTGAATTCCAGATCCAACGAGTACCCACTCTGCATACTTTGTGTAGACCCACATCGAAAAAATTTGAAAATACATGAGGAAAAACGTGTATTTTTATTTTTTTCGATGTGGGTCTACACAGAGGTATGCATAGTGGGTACTCATTGGATTTGGAATTCAATTATGCATCCAAAAGGTGTCTACACTTGACATTTGAGTAAAACTATAAGGATATAAGCTAAAATACAATTAAGAAAAATAGTTTTCTTATTTTCCCTCCAAAATATTTTCTCGTAGAGATGGCATCATCATCTTGAATATTATTGGTTCTTTTAAAGTTAATTTTGTTAGAACATTTTTTATTTTAAGACCCATTTTTTACCGTAAAATTATCCTAATGGCATCCATGCCACACATTCCTTTTATGCCTTGTATATGCATTTGTTTTAAAATTGATCTCACTATTTATCAACTTGTAATTTGTTATATTATAAGTATTTATAATCTTATTTTTCCACTAGTTTATCATTAGAAAATAAATATGAAAATTTAATTTTACTTCATAAAATTTATAGATCTCTCTTTGTGGGACTTGGGATGATATTAAGTTAACAAAAAGACTTAGTTTAAAGGTATAATACAAGGGCACTAAGTTGGTAATATAATTAGGATTTTAAATTCTTATGCAAAAGGTTTAAAATGTAGGAGAACCTAATAACACTTTGTCAAATTTTCTCCATGACCAAATTTATGATCAACACATAAAGACTCCATACAATATATCCTTTATAACAATGTGCAAACCCAAGAATTTTAACTTGATAGATCATTTGCATGAAATTGGACTAATTACTAAGACTTTTGCAACACTAATTAAAAGAATATTCAAAATATTTATTGTTTGAGGAGCGTAAAAATGTGAGCATACTCTTGACATTAGCAAAATGGGTAGTAAACAAAATGAAATGTGGACCATACATTTATAAAGGGGATGAAGTAAGGGAATATTTAGAAGATGTTGAAAAGAGAATGTGTATACCATCGATATCGCATATTCACTCATAGATTCTTGGTCACCTCAAGTTTTTGTTTAGGTACATGACTTCTTGTTTTCATCATTGTTAGGCCCCTATAATACTAGTTTAGCCCCAATATTCTTATTGATGTGCCCCATAAAATCCCACTATTGTTATTGTTATGCCCTTACATTATTATTGGTATGTAGGCCTTAATTATATTTTGACCCTTTAGACTGCTATATATACCAAGGAGGTCTTGTCATTTGAATCATTCAATAATTGTTCATTTATGTGATGTGAATTGAGGTTTACCCCTCAAAGTGAATTATTATCTATTCGGTGATCTATATTTTCTTATGTTTTTCTGTTATTTTGAACTGAAGACATAACATTTGGTATAAGAGCTCTTGCTCCTAGGGTTTTGCTACTTTAAATGAGTCATCATGTCATTTTTGCTATAAATGTTTTCTATGAAGCTTTAGATCGTGAAATTGTTACTGTGTGGAGGCCGAAATCACAAATATCCATTAGTTTCAAGGTCAGCTAGATCGACAAGCTGAAAATCAATCTTTTAAAATTTGTGTATTTTTAAATTTGCATAACTTTTGTTTGAAAAAACAATTTCAAGTGATTCAAAGGGAATAGAAAAGCATAAATAACACTTTTTTATTCGAAAATGTCTTGAAAACAAAAAAAAAAGATAGATCCATTAATCCCACAGAAAGTTGTACTATGACACATGAAGAAGAGGAAGAAATGCAACATTATATATCAAAATTATGAGACCAAGTGCAACAAATTTTTCTCTCACAAAGATAAACCAAAAATGACCTAGAAGCAATGATGAATGTTAATATGGATGGTTTAAAATAAAAAATTAAAGGGATATGGAAGATTTGAAGAATGGTTTAAAAGGGGAGATGGAAGGTTTGAAAAAGATGTTTCAAGAAATGCTTCATAGTGGTGACAAGGTATTATGTGAAACTCATGATGAGAACAAAACAAATGTGAATCATGATTTTATAGACTCTAACTTTGGGTTGAAGACCAACCATATTCAAAATATTGATATGAGGAAATTTGATGGAAAGGATATGATAATATGGATTCCACAAATGGAGAAATTTCCCCTTTGACATTAATGGCAAGGGGGATTTACTTCGTTATCACTATCTCATATTATGGGATTTTGTAAGAGCCATTTCCAACTATATTTGAAGAGTTTTATCTATCAATATATGGATAAGTATGAAAGATATTTCGCACGTGTTGTTTAAATCAATGAAAGGGAATACTATGAGAATTTATTTTGATGATGTTTTCTCTAAAAGAGGCAATATGCATATCATAGTAGCAATTAAATATTAATGTTTGAACTAGAGATAAAGTTTGACTTGTTGGATAGCTTGGTATTCAATATATCACTATTTTTTACCATGTTCAATGCCTTCATTTATGGGAGAAAGGGAAACCATTGATGTTTTCTAAGTAATACATCCTCAATTGGAGTTTAAAAATTGAGATCATTGTTTACCAAGATTATGTTTGGTATACAAATGTAATGCTACTCCTACTATATGAGAATACCACTGAATTCATGTTTTCCATTCCAATATTTCCTCCAATACAAAGAATTTGACTTGCCCTTGTAACCTTCATTTTTTTCATTGATCCACTATTGTTAGCTAGAGAAAGGATTAATAACTTGAGACAATTGTGACTATCTTCACGACTAATAACTTCAATTCCTATAGTTTGAATGTCTTGGAAAACAAATTCCACTGAATTTTGTACCCTATTCATGATGTTTCACCTAGCCTTAAACTAATCTTTGTTATTGATAGTTAGTTTTGCTCCAAAAAGAGGCAATTTGAAGCATTGACACCATAGACAACATTTAACTTACCATCACCAAATTTTCGAGTCATGATTTGGTATTCATTGAGCTGCTCCATTTTCAACTAGACTTCAACTAAGCTTCAAAATTTGAAATGCTTGAATACTTTCTATATTCTTTATAATGATTTCTCATAGTTAAGGATCAATTCTTTATTTAGTTTTAAGCACCCAATTTTTTTCTTCCTTATGATTTCTTCCATGTTTGTAACATTATCACGTTTGAAATAGGGAACCATGATCATTGCTCCAAGGATTTTCAACATTTCTCCTGGAATGATCTTCTTGCACAACTACTTGAATCTAAGCAAATACTATGCATAGTTCATATGGTGATAGTGACCACATTCTTTATGTTTAGTCCATATTTCTAGCAAATAATGATGGAATTCAAAATTAGGAACATTCTTGTCATATGATATTAGTTTTTCCTCATATAATGATTGTCGACCTCTATCCTAGAATGTCATCCTCTATCCTTATAAAATTTGATTGTCATCACTTCAGTAATATTCAAATCATGAATGAACATTTAAAGTGTACACATAATGTATGATGTGTTCTTTATATTCATTCAATAAAGCATTACGCTTCTTTTCCTTTTTCGACTTATCCAATTGTCGTTACAATATTTTGATTTGTCCTGGAATGACCTATCCATCTCACTCTTTAGTCACCTACGCTACAATTCCCTTACCTCTTTGTCATATGTCATCTTTGTCACATTTTTCCATCTAACTATTCATTAACCTACATTATGATTCCCTTGCCTCTCTGTCATTTGTTGTTTTTGTCACCTTTGTCACTCTTATGTTCCTATGTTCCTATATTCCAATGATCATTACATATTGAGATTCTTCATGACAGTTCGATGCATTTCCTTGGTGTTACAAATACACTCTATTGTGGTCACTAAATTCTCTTTGGTCTATCTATTTCTTGATTTAGTATTTTTCAATCTCTACATCTTGTGCATAGCTTGTGGTCAATTCACACAGTGTCCTTTGTCTCCTTGGTTTCATTTTCCTCAGCAAATTTGTTCTTATTTTCTATAGATATAATGTCCTATTCTCAAATTATCTTCTATGAATTTGATATGATGTCCTCCTTTGCAATTGAAGTGTCATGTAGATTTGAGCTTCTAGTCTACATTCATTGCATTGCTTTGAATTTTTGGCAATGGAAAAACAAGATTAAACTTGAATTGATTTCTTGACTTATTGGTTCCTTGATTTCTTGACTAATATTTGGCTAATATATTTCTTGACTAATATCTATGTTATGACTCATATTTCTTGAATTGATTTCTTGACTAATAGTTGTGTTATGATTTCTTGAGTGCATTATTTAACGAGTGCATTATATAGTTATTAATGTTCTTTATTCTTAATTGATTTCTAGCGATGATATCTATGCTACAGAGATATTATTGTTGTTAATTGATGTTATGATAATATCCTTATGATATTGTGGCTCAATGTGTATGTCTTTGTCTCAAGTTCAATCCACTTGCTTTTCTTTGTTTAATTTACTAGAAGTTTGAGATAATAGTTTCTTCTTTATGCAAGAAAATCTTTTGTACGAGTGTTATGATAACTTACATGTTGGATTCATGTGTTAAGTATTATTTTATTTAGCTATGTCTCAGAAATCATAAATAATGTCTTCATGTATTACGAATATAACTCTGGACTTTATTAATGTAGCTACAAATAATATGGTTTGGGTCTCATTCACATGAAGTTTCACATTGAATATTCCTAGGGACTTTTTGTAGCCTAATATTGCATAGTTAAAATTTGAAAAATTCAACGAGAAAAAAAAAAATGAAAGTCTACTAGATTTTTTGCCACTAAAGTTTATTGGAGCATAAGCAAAGGTTATAGCAAGGTAACATAATCTTATGTTTTTATCAGCTTTTTGGAAAAGAGCATGTGAAATAATTTCTTGCAAGTCCAAGAGCCAAAGGAAAAGGAGACCCAGTATTCGATCTATTAAATGGTTTATGAAAGAAATCCTTTACCATTGTCATCACATATAAATTTGGAGCATAAGAAAAGGTTACAAGATAACATAATCTTATGTTCTTATCAGTTTTTTTTGGCAAAGAGCATGTGAAATAATTGTTTGCAAGTCCAAGAGATAAAGGAAAAGGAGGCTCAATGTTGGACTTATTAAATGGTTTATGAAAGAAATATTTTACCATTGTTATCACATATAAATTAAAATATATATATATATTATAATTATGGGCTAAAACTAATTTGGTTTTATAAGCCTTATTGCACTCTCGGGTATGATTTTCAATTGTTTTTCCTGAAAGGCACTTACCTAGGGCATGGGGCACTATCCATCCCTCCAATAGGTAAGCATTGTCTTTCTCTTTTGTCCCCTTGCCTATCCCACCTTCTTACGATAGCGCCGAAAAAAGGCAAGAAAGTCCTTAGTGAGCTACAGCAGTAACTGGGTTCCTATCTCTTCCATAATCAAGGCAACAAGCACTTGACCCACCCAGTGTGATCTCTAATCGGCCAATGAACTCTTTTCAAATTCCGGGCTCCTCGGGATACCGATACGAAGCTATAATTCCTACAGAACAGGTCTGATAAAGAAGTTGATTAATAGAGGTAACTCTCCCAAGTTGCTTTATCTTTTATGATATATTACTTTATGTTTGGGCTCCTATCTCTTCTCGAATCAAGGCAACAAGCACTTGACCCACCCAGTTTGATCTCTAATCGGCCAATGAACTCTTTTCAAATTCCGGGCTCCTCGTGATACCGATACCAAGCTATAATTCCTAATGAACAGGTCTGATAAAGAATTTGATTAATAGAGGTAGCTCTCCCAAGTTGCTTTATCTTTTATGATATATTACTTTATGTTTTATACCAAAATATTGGATTTTTGGACCGAATCTCTTAGTGAATTCCAAACAATAACTAAGTCTATTAACCAATCCCCCATTGTATTCCAAACAATAACTAACTCTAACCAGGGTATATTTTATTTTCTAATATAATTTTCTAGTAATTAATTTAATAACTTAACATTAAATATAACATTATATTGGGTATTGGAAAATATTATTAATATATGTATTTATTAATAATTTAAATAATTAAATAGATAAATTTATATCTAATCACTTTTCTGGTTTATTTTTACCCAGTTACTTGACTCTGTAGATCATGAATATATATATATAAATATAATATAATATTATATTAAATTTGACTAGGGTCCTAAGTTGAAAAATAGTCGTTAGTCGTTCTAGCCATTGGAGTCTCTACTTAGACTATTTAACACGCTATACTGTATCTGGATCTGTATCTTCAACTTGTCCTGACGATGAACCACACTGGTTGGTTCTAAACGCGTCAACAAATGATCAATTATGTGATTTCGCCAAAAAATTTCTAAACACTATCAACCAATCCCCATTCCCCATTGAATACCAAGCCAAGAAGTCTAAGCCAAGTAGCACAACCCAAGAGGAGTGTAATATTGTGCTCAACACGTGAAATGGTGTTGTGTGCAATGGGAATTATAACATACATATTAGTTGTTGCTACGTAAATGTGGGATACATCCCATTAAAAAGGTGACGTTTTTAGAGAGGTCGAGGTATTCTATAATAAGCCACATACGTTTAAGGAAATAAAAAATAAGTCCTCACAACTTGTGTGGCTCAGCAGTAACTCATTATTGGAAGCTTTGAAATCAAATGTGAATATTGTCAAATAGTTATGACAGAAGTCAAGGAAATGGAGGGATTTGCAAGAAATTGATCACGATTTCATAGATGGCACTATCATGGATGCAAATGTATCTCTTCCTTATGTCATCTTCCAGGTAAACGAGAAACTAGAAAATGACTTATTTGAAGCAGGAAGAGATCTAAATGAACTGCATTGCACATCATAGCTGGCGAGGGCCATACCATGTGTGTAAAGACATTATTATGGTATGTAACGAACGTGAAAATTAGAGACTTAAATGGACGTGTTTCATTGTGGGAAGCGATAGATGGAATTGCTAAATTTTCATGGGATAAAGGAGCCTTGCTAAATTTTTATGGGATAAAGGAGCCCATTTGAGCAATGGATGTAAAGGGGAACTTGTGTGCAAGGCTATACAATGATCGAATATTGAATTACGATGCATGGCTTTGTTAAATTACGATGCAAATATAAATGCACATAACAAATATCGTCTAACTTTTCTGCACGTAGCTATCTTGGAAAATCGATTAGAAGTTGTGGATTTCTTTGTGCATAAAAGAGCATATATAGATAAAAGTGTGGGAAGAGGGTTTTCACTTCCCCCTCCCCTACAAAATACTTGTACGAATGCAGTTAACTTGTAAGAGATACATGCAGCATATAACCTTATAAGCAAATGAGTACAACCATAAGGAGTTGCAGTCTCTGGTTGATCGTCTCAAGAACGTTGGTGAGGTGGTGCGATTCCTTCTATTTGCAAATGTGTACAAATTTCGTCACAGTTAGCTTAGAGTAAAGTCGGCTTGTTCTAGTGCTCGAGACCAAGCGGTTGCAGCTCATCATTCAAACACATAGTGGAAAGATGTAGCCAAGAAATATAATGCAAATACAGTATTAAAGTCAACGTGGATGAGATAATTATTGTTAAAAATGTTGTCATCGTTAGATGGAGGCCGCAAGATCCCGTTAAACCATGTTATTCAAAATATGCATGATGGTTATTCTAAAATCATTTTAACAGAACAGGTAGAGTCTGAAGATCGAGTAGGCATTTATTGTGTTCATCGACAACTAGTCAGTTGCGGGATTCACAGCGTTGGTTGGTAGCTCTACAGAGGGGTTAGGAAAGACTTGCATACTCATTGGTCTATTTGATTTCCTGCTCATCATTTGGATATATTCATGTATGGAGTATAGGTCAACGAGAAGAACCGGGTTTATAATTCTTGCAGATTCGAGAGGAATCGATGGCCCATAGCATCCTTTGCTCATATCAATGGAATTTTTGGCGGTGTAAAGTGCAAGAAGGATATGCTCAGCTGAACCATTAGGAAGTTGTTTGCCCAAACCACCCATCTCCAAATCGACAACCTATATTAATTTTGACGGTACCCCTACACATCTCCATAAACTACCAAAGAAACCCCCTAGAAGCGATTTGTATAATGAAAGTTGGGGCCCGCACAACAATATACTCCAAAAGTTGTTTTATATAATGATTTTCATGTTCGATTTGTCTATTTAAAATGTAACACGGGTGCAACATACTTCGGGTTGTTATTTGGATAAAAAGGAGAATGTTATATTTATATATATATATATATATATAACTTAAAATTGTAGTTTGTCAATATTTTTCAAATGGTTTAATAATTATTTCAAAATCAATTTGGAAACTGATCAAAACACTAATTAGGCCAGAGACAAAAATAAAAGACCAGGAGAGGAGAAGTGTCGAAAGACTCTCCATTTTGGGGGATTTTTAACTCTGTAAGACTAAATATTCTTTGAAGAAATGATAAATTTTGGAGCAAATTTATTCTAATTCGAGTGTTCTTTCTTGAAATTTGGAATTCCATGTATGCTGCAGCAAGTCATTTCTCAAGATTGGTGCATATTTATTCATATTACAGTATGTAGCATAAATACATGTTCCTTCCTCAAGTGGTTTTAATGGGTAATCCATTAACTTCAACATTATTATTTTCCACTGTTTACTCTCTTACATTCATTCTTTCCTTCTCAGGGTTTGAATATTGGATTCCATTAAGCCCAAATTAAAACTTTGTTTATCTTTCAAATTCCTCTTCTTAACCTAGTTACTTAGAAGTTCGTAATCTCTAAGAAAAGGCCACTATGCTGAGTTTTCAGTAATCTCCAAGACTAAGTAGGTATTGCACTCTCAGTATTTGGTCTCTCATTAATCTCTAAGACTAAGTAGGTATTCCACTCTAGAATATTTGGTCTGAAACTTTTGTGATCCATATTGTAAATAAATGTCTTTTGAAATAATCACATCATTAGGATTTGGTCGAGGTTTCGAACCAACCAATGTGGTTCATCCTCAATACAAGGTGAAAGAAATCATACAATCTTTCAGGAATAAATAGTAAGGATGCATCAATGCTTAAGGTTAGCCATTAAAAACTAGCCCGTTGGAGAAAAACAGAAAATAGCCAAACAAGAAAGTAATATATTATTTTTTAAAAGTT
>APFE030260449.1:14216-65169 GCA_000404065.3 Pinus taeda | reverse complement strand
AGATGCTTTTTACCATATGTATGCATTGCATGTAGACTCTTAGAGCTTTTAGTTGAGTGATTCTAGATCATGCTAAGTTTTATAAATTATGTAGCCTCAAAGGCATTGAAAATCAGAGAGAGTGTGAGAGAGTGTGGTAGAGAATAGATTGGGCAGCCAAGGTTGTAAGTCCTCTGGAAAATTGTAAGGGCCATGAACATTGAAGATCTGGCCACAAATAAAGGTTGTAAGTAATTATGTGCATTTTTTAATGTAAACAGTGTGTTTTCAGAATTGTGGGTTCGATTCATTAAGTGGTAGATTACTTTTGAAATTAGATTTTAAATTGAATACATGCTTCATATAAATTGGTTGTGAATACATTGAATCGAATGAGGTTGACTGTTTGGGTTATATGAATTGTGTGAAATTGTGGAGTTACAAATTAGACTGCACCTTATTCGAAATTGTGAAGTTAACAAATCGACTTCAGTGGATTGATTCCAAGGAAAGCCGATTCTATGTAATGATTTGTAGCTGCATGGGCCGAAGGTTCTGATACAATTGCATTCAAACCATGCTCATAGGAAGAAATATCAAATGAATATGGAAATGGAGATGGTACATGCAGCCTTAGTCTCATGGCGAGTCAGTTAAAATGCTGTGACAAAACACCCGAAAATGATAGGTGTGTTTGTGAATGCCATTGAAACACTTCCTCCCCACAAAACGTGGAAATTAATTTTAAATCTCTATCACTTGGTGGTTTTCTCTACCTTAGTGATTTACTTTTGATTCACTATTTCTTGACTGTTTCAAAGAGAAGGACCATTTGTTGTCTACTGCGTCAATATCAGACAATAAAGCTAGAACGAAAGGCGGACACCAGAGGGTCAATTTCTTTGTTTTATTGAAGTCAAACCGTGTGGAGAGGGATCCGCTGGCAGAGCGGTTCTTAGCCATTCAAAACAACAGTTAACATATTTGTTGTTAACAACATATCTGAACACGTGGAGAGGGTTGCAATGATATATAAATAATTGTATATTAATACCTCAAGCGTGGGCGCAGTTGGGTTTATGTGACATTTTTCCTGAAGTATGTGTAATGGAATTTCAATTATAAGTGGAGCGAAGCTTCCTACCTGAGGCAGTGAGGAAGCTTTCGAATCCAAGCAGAGGGCCTTGAGACCCTTTATCCGAGTTGTTCTAACAATGAAGGTTATTCTATTATATGATTAGTCCAATGAGTTGATTACCTGCCTTATTTCAATATAATATTCTGACCTCTCCATGAAAGATGATTAGAAGGATAGATCGATTGATGGTGTTGGCGCTAGAACCTTTATAACAGGTACAAGGCGATCGGTAGGAGTTGGAAATACAGTAAATTTTTACATGAATGATTTAGAATTGGCCATTGGGGTGTTTGATTGGCATCAACTGAGGTGTATGTTGCAATTGAATAGAGGAAATCCTGGGTATTGCAGGCCTGGCTTGCATCATGGAAGCACCAACTCCCTGTATGTAGGTTCCAACCCACACTCAATAAGGAAACTAATTCTCAATGTAATTGGAAGTTGTTAAAGTCTATTTTGTCTCATCTAATCAATCAGACTCCTAATGGGATCATTCACATCCTATTCCCCCCTTTGCATCATCATTACTCAAATCCCTATGCATGACTCTGTCATTCGCTGGAGTTTCTGCCCTCAACTACATCATTTGAGCCAGTGTTAGGAGCAATGCACCCTGACCTCTTACTAGACATCGTTCACCTAAGGTTGCTCCATTGTGGCCTGTGTTGATCACCTACATGTTTCTCCCCTTTGCACCTGGTTGGTTCTATAAATTCGAGAAAAAGAGAGAGAATCTCGAAGCCTCCATTTCTAGAAGCGTCCAATATCTCTTGTAATGATTTACCTTAGATAAAATTTTCTAATCCTATTCTATCCTACCTTGGAGTTTCCATCCCTTATCCTTAGATCTCATCCTCCCATCAAGAGTGGATCTCAATCCCAATATTGGTAAAAGGATAAGCACCCCCAAATTACCTCACTCCTTTATATATTTACAACCTTCCATACGCAAGGGGTTGGCTTTTGGAGAGTGATTCTACCCTTATGATGTTGTTGTGGGAGTTATCCTTTCATGCATTTAGGGTAATTGGAGGTACACTTTGTGACAAAGGAAGGATAATTCAACAACTTGCATAATCTCTTCTACAAGATCAACACCTATTTATGGTTGTAACTCGCTCCATTTATATCAATAAAGATTTCTTTTGTTTTCCTATATGTGATATCGTTATTTCATATATTCAATACCATGTTGATATGTTGAATGAATTATATATATTATGCTACATAGATCTTGTATTTTCTTGGCTTATGTTGTCTTATTGTGCAGGTTCTAATTTTGGCAGCTAAAGCTAGCATTGGAGCATTCAATCCAAAGGAGGAGCCAAACATGCAACAAATTACAAGTAGGTTTCATCCCCTAATATACTTACTTTAAGGAAAACATTTGGTCCTTTGTCATTATGTTTTATAGGTTAGCCACTAGACCTAGAGGAGATATTTTTGTTTGTAGTCATAAATCCCACACAAAAAATTGGCAACTCCACTAGGGAATGGTATATTCCCTTGGTGGTTTCTTTGTCCTTTGTGTTTGATTTATCTCTTTCATAAACCTTTGTTGCTTTAACTAGACAAGAAAAAACCTAGGAAGTGATTACATTGAGTCTTGTTTGAAATTTTTGTGTCAAAATCCTCTTTCCCAAGAACAACGCACCCTCTAGTCTGTTGATGGAGCATTCCACCCCACCTGGGCCCTCTCTGCACCTGCATTGAAAAACACAGTTACCTCTTCTGCACCTGTGTTGATCCATATTTTTGTACAAAAATTACCTTGTTTGCTCAATGTTTCTTTGATTAGCGTACTTCTAGCTGACCTTCCCTGAGTCTCGAGTGTCTTGTGGTCTCTATGAAGCCTCCATTTAGTTTGTATTTGTGTTTGATTTCCTTTGGTAATAACTGGTTTCGAATTTTATTTATTCTTATCATTAGGTCACTTGCAAACTTGTTTTGTTTGATCATTGATTGCTTGGATGAATTGTTGTTCTAGTCCTCATTTTGAAAAGTGCATTTTAATCAATGATTAGACTTTACATCTTAGTTTTCCTCATTTTCAAAAATTAAGTGTGTTGAAAATAAAAAAAAACTTGCATTGGTGTTTAAGGGTTTTTCATCTATATTGGTTTAAGAATAGTTGCATGAAAATGGAACTGCGTTAAGCATCTTGTTTGCTACATTTTTTATGTTGCATATTTTTTGTCTCTTCTCTTAGCTATATTTTCATTGAAGAGAAAGATTCCATTTCCTCATGCTAGATTTTCATTTTAGGGAAACCAAGTGAATTCATGGTGAGACATAAAACAAAAACTTAATTCAAGATCAACTTAAAATTTATTGAATCAACCTAAGGATAATTTGTAACATTAATGCAAACACATAGAGGTCTAGGCTAGAGATGTGTTCCAGCGTCATTAAACATAGGAGTTGTCATTTTTTTCCAGCTTTACATCCCGAGGGTGAAATCTCATTCCACGTATGTGATTGCATATGATCGTACTCCATGTAATTTGGGTATATTAGTGGTGCTCCACACATGTAAAGTATATGGGAATGCTCTCATTGAATGGTTATGCATTAGACAACACTACTATGGACTACACTCCGATGTACCATCAAGTATATTTTGGGAGTCCCCAATAGGTTCCTATCCATCCATAGGTAACCAAGTTTGTCTCCTTGTATATCGTGATACACTAAACAAAAAATTCAGGGAGATTGGTTGTCGTGCGTTAATTCCTTGGTTCACCAAGGTGTATATTGCAGTTCACAATTACTTAGTAATCCTTTATACCTAGATTACCTTCTTTTTGATTTATTTAATTTTTTGTTAATAAAATTTACTATCCAATATTGTGGAACAACAAGATCCCCCACTTTATCATTCGCGTAGAATGAAAAATAAGCCTCCTCTTCAAAAAGAGGCTACTTTTGGCCATCATCAAAAGCATAACAGAAAGTAAACTACCAAATTGGGAAACTCAGGAACTACTTCTAGTCCTCCTCCTAAATCTGATCAACCAGAATCATTTGCCCCCTCGAGTACCAAAAATGAGGTTACATCTACTCTTTTCGGTGAAACTGACACAACCGATATTGAATTACCTGAAACTTTGTTGCCTGAGGTGATACAATCTGACCTTCCTAAGTCGGAAACTCTATTTCCTAAGGTCATAAAACCTGAGGAGCCTCAGTCGTCTTTAATTTTTACTTCAGGTATTTCATCTTCTCTTCCTTTATGTCAGATAGATCTGCCTACCATAGATCTTGGCCCTGACGATGAACCACTTCCACCTGGATTTGTGAGTATCGAGGAGATCCCACGATAAGAGCCTTTTCCTTCTACTCATTTGTAGGGACTTTTCCTTTATCCAACCCATCCTCTTCTTCCTCCTCCACCTTCTGTACAAACTTCTTTACCTGGTTCTTTTGAATCACCCATGAATTTCACATGGAAATCTACATTGGGATCATTGACCATGACTGGAATCGATATGGCTATCCAGCCTACATCTACCATTATGGTTGAGGCACAAAATGTTATTTCCACATCTATGTTTTTCACATCACCAGAGGCACATTTTTATGGTGGCCCATCCATCCCACCAGGTTATCATTCCTTTTCTAGTACCTTCTCTGGTGCATCTTCCAGTTTATGGACATACCCCATGTATTCCACTTTAGATATTCCATCAGGAACTTCTCTTGTCAGTGATGCTCAGCCTGCTCCTTCTCCTCCTCCTACACTGATAGTTGAATAGTAGGTTAGCCTTTATTTTAGTGGGAAAGGTCATGTTCAACATCATAACTATAATTATGTTTGGTACCCTCCACATGGGGGGAAGTTGCTTCCATCATCCCCTCCCCCTTTGGCAGGGAGGAACCTGTTGTTGGCATACCTCAAATTGGTAACCAGCCTTATTATAGTCCTTCTCATCTTGGGATGGCTTCCAATGTTTGCAACCTACTTTTCCCATTCAACTTAGTTCAATCTTGGGTTCATTATTTGTTTCTGAACTTGTGTCATCTTGATCTCAAGTTCCTATTCCTCAATATGTACTTCAACAAGCTCAAATTCATGTAACTCAACTTATACAGGATGCAATCACATCTCAATCCATTCCTTTAGTTGGTACCTCTCAGCTCCCACTTACTCAACCTTTACAAATTCCTTTGCAATCGCAATCGCTTTCACAAGGTATTGCTCAAATTCTAGTAGGACAGACTGTGTATGGCATGGAACAATATCAATTGAACCCTCTTTACTATTGGAAAATGAAAACACCCATTAGGCTACAGTATAGACCTTATCAGGGTATTCCTTAAGTGCCTTTTCAAGGCAAACCAATTCATGGTTAGCCTGGGGCAAGTCAACAAGTTCACTTATATTCTGGCTATCAGAATCCTCCTTATTTTGGTACCCAGGTTCCTAATTACTAGAACCCTCCTTATCTAGGAATGCAAGTGCTTGTTTTCCAGGCTATTCCTTCATATCTAGTGTTAGCCTCCTACTGCAGCAGGATACTCATCTTTCATGATTGACATTTTTACATGTCAAATATGTCATACTTTGCATGCTGCAATGTTCCATATTTGCTACTGAGGCCAAAGAAGGATACCATGAGAGTGTGCTAGTCTAAATGCCACTGCTGAATTCCAATTTTGATGTGCTATTCCATTTTTGAAGAATTTTCAGTTAAGGGGAGGTCCAAATAGCTTAATCTTGGTCTCCCTAGGTTTCAATTTCCTGTTTTAGAATATAGAGAATCATTATCTCTCCAAACAGCTTAATCTTGGAAGATTCTTAGATAGGTAGAGAAGAAAGGGTGCTCAACAGCCTAATCTGAGCCCTGGATGAAATAAGTGTAGATATAGATAGGAGGACAGTAAAAGAAAAGTTGAAAAGCTGGGTTTGCTAGTTCAAGTGCACCCAAACCAAAAGAAGAAAAAATGCTAGGTAAGTAGGCTGGGTAGGAAGTTTTGAGGTTGCAGAATGTTCATTTGTGATCGATTTCATGTTTTCAAATGTCATATTTATTTAGGTCACAATTATCAGGCAGTTTTCATTTGGAGGAGCTTAAGCGAGGCATAACTGTTAAACACACATGGGGAGCGAGAAACATGTAAAAGATAAAACATGCAATTAGATTTTTATTCACAAATGATACATATTTATAGTACATGTGGTGAACGTTGGGATTCACATCCCAAGGTCCCTTGGACTGCTTTTGTCCATTCGACTTCCACACTAACCCATTTAGGATTAGGTGTCCAACATTCCCCCCTTTAATCCGAAGGGTTATGTATGAGTCCAAGAAGAGAGTTGTAATAAAAAATGTGCAAAAATGCATGGCAACACTAGGCTGAATGTGCTCTATGAAATGTTGGTATAAAGGGTGGTGGTTTAAGGATGGCCACCAACACTGAACGCTTAGTGCAATTCCCGGAACTCTTCCAAAACTGGCAAGAAGCTGAAGTCTTCTGCTAGAGGAAGTGATCCTATTGTTTTAAAGAGGGAAACCTTCAACCATAAAAGGGAGGTCTCACCCTGCATAAAAGGTAAAACTTCAACCTGAAAAGGGAAGTCTCAACCTGTGATGGTTTAAGGATGACCAAAAATTCTGGAATGCTTAGTGCAATTCCTGGAACTCTTCCAAAACTGGCAAGAAGATGGTGTATTCTGCTAGAGGAAGTGTTCTCAATTTTGTTCCCGGAACTCTTCCAAAACTGGCAAGAAGCTGAAGTCTTCTGCTAGAGGAAGTGTCCCAGACCACCAACTGAAGGCATGTTCACGGGCATCTTTGTCTCTGGCTACAACTCTGAAACTGGTGTGGCAGGTTGTGGCTCAGGCTCGCTTGATGTGGCTTTGAGGCTTGTAGATGACCATCATTTTCCCCCCTGTCAGATACAAGGTGAGAAGATGGAGAAAACTAAACTGCAAGACTGTTCAATATTATGGAACAAGTTCTAACATGTGTTTGGAATATCTTCTTGGCTTTTGATGCCCATTGCCAAGAAGCGATCCATCCTAGATGAATCTTTGTTCTTGCAGGACGCTTTTGAAGCATCCGTGTGAAGAATGGCTAGTTTTATGGCAGTGCTTACATGGATGAAGATCAAAACAGTGATATTTCAGATGGCCAACTCGATCACAGTGTTGGAATTTCACGATATGTTGTTGTTGTTGTTGTTGTGGAAGAGGAGCAAAGTCTGGAACAGCTGAAGCTGAATGTCATGAGGAGCAGGTGAACTGTCATAAATGAATCCAGCACTCTGAAACTGAATGGGCTTGGAATAGTCTGGAATATGAAAGGACAAGTCCTTGTCATATCCAAGACCAGTTCTGTGCTTGTTGTGGACAAGCTGTTCCCAAGGTCTGATGATGGGCTTGGGAAGTGCAGATTGAGTTTCCGCATCTGCATGTACACCAGCTGCTTTATCTAAATGCACTGTAACATTATTGTCTTGCTGTTTATGGGAGTCTGTTTCAATCTTCTGAATAGAAACAGGTTCAGAATGATGACTCCATTGCTATAGTTCTTCTTGCTGCAGATTTGTCTCAAGCTGCAAAAACTCAATATTCTCATGTGCATTTTGGAGACAAATTTTGATATTGGAAAGAGAGGTTTTGTTGATCTTAACCATCTCATCAACAGTTTACAGCATTAAATTATTCAGTAGTTTCAATACATCATCTATTCTATCCATTTCAGATCAATATAATCAGAAAAGTGATGTTATCTTCATCTACAAATTGGTCTATAAAATGATAAATAATTGCAACTATTAGATGAGTAGCAGGATACCAGACAACACAGTATCAATTTCAATGTAGCAAATGACTCGCTTCTTTAATGTACTTGAATACAATTTAGATGCAGATCACCATGTTAGGAGCTAGCGTTCAATACGCAGCCTCATCGAACGTTCACCATGCTTCTGTAATAATTCAGGTTTTAGAAGAGTTAGTGGTCACTGTGACTGTTTTCTACAATGCTTCAACCCGAGCTTGTTAAAAATCATATAATCTCGTGGCTCTGGAACTGCTTCTCTGTTGACGTTCTTCTGCTACAAGATTTAGTTCTGAAGGGCGGTAGGTGGAGATCTGGAATGTGCTCCAATTTGAGAGAAAGTCTGCTCAATACTCTTTCCCCTGATTTGCCAAATTGCTACAGGAGTAATCTTCACTTCTGTAGTTGTATATTAGATGGCTCCCACGATAATCAACAATTCCATGCGTTCCAAGTGAGTGATGCACATGTGACACAAACAACTTTGAACGTAGTCACGTCCACTGCTTTCAACGAATAATTGAGCTTGAGGTCATGAGCATTAGGTGCGGAGCTAGTGTCAGTTTATAAATAATTTAAGGGCAACCAATTTTCGTGTTCGATCACTGCCATGACAATTTCTGCGTCCAACCACCACGTCATGCCGAGTTTACACATCATACAATCCTCTTCTTTATGCAGTCTTCTGAATTCTTGAAAAAAGAAATCGACCCCTGGTTGGGGTCTAGTGAAGTAGGCCCGAATACCTAGGCCGGAATGCCAGAAACACCTTTGCAGGTTTTAATATTTCCAGACTTCAATATTAACAGTTACACAAAAGAACTAAAACAAACACCAGGAGGAATGCGTGTACTTCCCAACAACAACACTTTTTTTTTTAAATTCTACAATCACCAATATGCAGAGTTTCCACGGGGTAATGCACCTTACTGCAAACTGAAATTGGGTCCTCAATAAATAAATCTCACTCGGCAGGTTCCCGCAGATGTGCCTCTTTTCGTCGATGGAAAAACTCTGGCTTATATAAAGTCGAGATGCCCAGGTTGACGCCACACCGTATTTTAATTAAATTCGATGAGTATCACACTCTGGAAGCATGTCCGTCGCGGCTCTAAATTGGTTCATTTCGTCCTTTTGCTGGAACACAGTCAATGAATATTGCCTTAATATATGGCAAGAGTAGAGTTAGTTGTGGAAGAACTAGATCTTACAAAACCTGCTGCCTATGAAGCAATCGTCAAATTTGGCGTCTTAAACACGAGCACGTATAGTTTATCACAACTCTTTTGAGAAATCACTCACTTCTTCAAGATATTTTGAATATGATAGGATTTTAATATTAACATTGATAACTAACACAATTTTGTGCATGACCTTAACACTGATAGCTAGCAAAATACTCTCAGAAACTTGAAATAATAGTCATACAAAATGCATTCTCAATAGTAATTGACCTTTCATTCATAGCATTAATAATCGGCAAGCCCATCACATTAATAATCATTCAAGGAAGGAAAGTTTGGATATTCAATTAACATGGTCAACAAAATTTGTAGTGAGGGTTGAGAAGGCCTTGCTGACATTCACGGCCATGGCGCCGCTCTGACTCTCCTCCCAAACGGATCATGACACACAGCTCTTCCTCTTGCGCATTCTTGAAAGACTTGACTCTTTTGGCAGTAAGCAGTTCTGTTACGCATATCTTTCTCGTTTGCCTCCAATAATCTCCGTATGGAGCGAATATCACACCCTGGAAATGTATGTGAAGTATTTTCCTGCAGTTGTTGCAAGTCGGCTAGAAAAGATCAAATCATGGGTTTTGAGAAAGTAATGGACCATTTCAGAGGAAGAAACAACCACTGCAGGAACAGAGCCCAAGCACAGAAACGAGCTTGGGGTAGAAGGACTGTCCACTCTTCATTGGCTATTGTGATTCACAACAGAGAGAGGATAAAATAGGACCATACAACAAACCCTATGTCTGCGATAAGGAGAAAACCGAAGAGCACTAGGGCAGCGTAATGCTGGAAGAGGGATCAACGTATCTGAGAGGCGTTTCAATGGTATGAAAAGGGCAGCACAACATTTCGTTAATGCCAAAACATGTTTCAGTAATGTCAGAACAACGTACAGTAATGTCACCAACGTTTAATAATGAGGTGCAGCGCAGGTGTGGCAGAGGCAGCGCATTATGTTAGGGCAGATGCGTTATGGCAGAGGCAGTGCAGGTGTGGCAGACAGAGCGCAGGTAATGAAGGCTAGGCCAGCGCTATTCAAGGCAGCTCAGACCAGTTGCTCAGGGAAAACAGGCCACACATCATGGCTCTGATACCATGTTAAACACACACGGTGAGCGAGAACAAATAGGAAATATAAAGCTTACATTACATTTTTATTAACAATAGATGTACATTTATAGTACAATATGGTGACCGTTGGGATTCACATCCCAAGGTCCCTTGGACTGCTTTGTCTCTTTAGCTTCCACACCAACCCATTTAGGATTAGGTGTCCAACAAAAAGAAAGAGAAAGGTAAGATCTCCTACCTAGAACTAACAACATTGGAAATGGTCCATCAGATTGGTTGCAATCAGCTACTGACGTTTGGGGGAAAAACGAACTCAGAGCTCACTCATAAAGAGATAAAATGAAAATGGTAAAAATGAATTTACTTTTTTCCTATTTATGGTCAATTTTATTATTATTTTATTATTTTGACCTTAATTTTACCTAATTTTACCATAATTGCATATATTTTTGATCTTTTAATGATGTTTTGAGCAGGTTTGAAAGATCGTATGATAATTTTACATTAAAAACATGTCATTTTGATGGAGGAGCATATTTTTATCACTTTTTTCGGGCTCTATGAACTCACGAAAAAGGAACCCCTTAGAGTCCATTTTAGATATTTTTAGACTCATTAAACTTGAAAAGATTACTGAGCACTCGTCTTTTAGAACTCATTAAAGTAAATGAAATTACATCTATTCAGTATAAGTTTAATATTTTCCGGTCTGGGATAAACTATTTACAAAAAAGGAATACCTTAGTCAAACATGACTACGAGGTTCTCCTGAATATCGTTTTCTTCCTTTTCGGACTCAAGAGACAATTTTACGAAAATAAAACTTTGTTTTTTCTTTTGCCTATTTTTAAAACTCTCTAAACATGAAAAATAAGTTGAATTACACTTTTGTTGGAATCATAAAAACATCAAACAATGATGGAATTGTCAAACATGATAGGACCGAACCAATCCTTCTCAAGGTTTGTTAAAAATATTCAGAGGGATTCATTCGAAGGACAAACTTATAAATCAAGCATATTTTATCCTCCTCAAGCTTGTAAAAAATAAAGAGGTACTAACCAGAAATGGTTGGGGCAATTGGGAAAATACGGTACTTGACCAAATAATAACATTGATTCACTATTGGACATGACACTCTTCCACTTGATGTCTGTGGTTGTTGGGTTGGGAAATCTTCTTGCCTCTTTGGTTAATCACACTATATTAAAATTCTCCGCATTTGGTTTTGAGTCAATGCTACCAACTCTATTAAGTGTCATCGATATGTTCAACAGAAGTCCTTCAATTGATATCTAGTACAATACTTTTAAGCATTCATTCATTTCTACCTTTCTTGAACCATATTTACATCATTATTCCATCCCCAATATTGATACTGATTTTGTTTCTTTGATGAGGGATACATCAAGGCCCTCTTGCGATGGGTCACTTCTTATCAACATCAGCTCATTATCTAAGAAGTTGACTTTGAATCTCCCTTTGGTACCTTGAAGCTTGCATACATCAATGGAAAGTTTTCTTTCTCTTGTTCATGAGTCTTCATCATTGGCCTTCAACCAGAAGATTATGTGTGGTGTTTGACTGCAATTCATCCATTCACACCACATAGACTGTACTATAGTACATTGAGAGAAATTTTCATCATTAGTGGTTTCTCTCGCGTCCGTTAATGAATTACATCGTTTTCCGGTAATCAGATTGTGTCTACCATGTTTGACTTTAGCTCGTTTATTTACATAGTTATACTCGTACATCAAACGATCGAGTGAACGAGATAGAAGACCCCATATCTAGTTCCATCTATCCAGGCTCTCATTTTAGGATTCATAGAAGATCAAAATTTTGATGGATATGATCGTTCAGATCATCATCCAAGCATGGATCCACACTTTTTCATCGGTGGACGAATTTGATCATTGTACATGTAATATGGCTTATATACTGATGATCAGGTGCTCAGTATTTAGCTCAAAATTCATAGTTCTCAGATTGGCTTGAAACCTATACAATTGTTTCCATCTTGTTAAGATGATCGCAGCACAATTTGTTTCACTAAAAATTGAGTCTGGACGAAGGAGAGAAGGCCCGCTATTTGTTTTCCTAAATAGCGAAAAAAATTGCAGAACAAGATAGAATGATGACATGGCAGTAAAGTCAACATGATGGGAATCTTCTTCATATTTTGCCCAATGAGGCTGTGACAAGTGCCACTTTAGGATTCGCAGTTTTGTTGTGTGAAGGCGAAATTGCCTAATGTCCTCCAAGGTGGAATTATTGGTTCATGGTGAATATTATGTGAAAATTCTTTTTTTTTAATATATATATATATAGATATATTATTTATATAATTTCATTATCATATATATATATATATATATTAAATATTAAACATTATATATAAATCCATATATATATAAATCCAAATTATATCAAAGTCCATAGTTTCGAACTATATCAAATTACATGAAATATTACTATGGTAATGTTCATAAAAGGGGTGACAAAATGTAATTAGGGATAGGCGGAGGGCGGGCCAAACCCGTGACCTCCCCCTCCCAACTCCAATACTTTACCAATGGACCAAAGCAGCGGGTTTGTTAAACCTAGGCGATGTTATTATATTTAATGCTGACATGAATGCCGACAAAGGGAGAGGAGGGAGCCAACCCTGTGGGCCAACCCCCTCTCCATACGACCACACTTTAAAAACCAAGGGCCAACGCCAAATATTTAAGCACGATTAGTACCATTAATATGGGATTAGCCTTAATTAATCCGTTGTTAAGGTTGGCGACAGTTTCAGAGAAGCACCAAATTCGACAGTGCTAACTGGAGTCTTCTCCAGTTTTAGCGGGGTTTCCTAGGGAAAATTTGAATGAAGCATATCTTGAGCAATTTTCAACCAAATTGAGCTCATAAAGAGGTGTTATTAGCTAATTTGGACATTTTGAACTCATTGGTATAGGTTTTAGAGGCAATAGAAGACTTCTACATGTGAATTTTCCACAGGGAAGTTCAGGGAAGTCGAGGGCCACCAGAGAAGGAGGTCATGCCCAGATCAGTCAGAGCCAGGTTTTAGAGATATAATAGTCATTTTTGGCTAATTTGGACATTCTGAACACATTGGTGTAGGTATCAAGATCCATAGAGATTTGTAAACAACATTTTTTCCACATTGAGCTAAGATGGAGGCCCAAGCCATGGAACTTGGACCAAGGAGATGTAGCCCAAGAGGGGCGAACTCCTTCATTAAAACACCGTGTTAATGTGTATATTTGAGGGTTTGATGCACTATAAATGTTTGTTATTCAGTATTTGTTTCCAAATCTATTTTTCTCATGAATGGATTTTAAAACTTAAGGAAATTTACCTAATTGTATGCACAAACTGTTGATGAAACCTCAACACAAGGAGCAATAAGCATGCACATATTTATAAATATGTAATTGTTATTAGCATAGCAAAACTAATCATACAAAAAAAAATCAAGTTGGTATCAGAGAAAAGGTTGAATTGTTTGATTGCTTGAGTTTGTGCAATTAGAGTTTTAATGGTTGCAAAATTGTGATGCTTGCAAGGTTAAAGTTTCAGAAAGGAGAAGGGAAGATATTGGTTGAAACTCCTGAGGTAATTACCAGAAGAAGGAGAGCCACAAGGCCACAATATCCACCACCCAAAGTTCCAATTCTAGCTGCACTTGAAAATCCTCAAGTTTTGTCTTCAACCGAGATTGAAGAGGTACAAGTAGTACAACTTTCTAAGCCTGAATCCATAGCCATTATGTCTGGAGAAAGAGAGCATGAAGGTCCCTGTTCAAAAGAGGAAGAATTCAAGAAAGATTTCTACACTTCGATTTAGATGGTTAAAGTCTTCTATGAAGAGAGGAACACTAGAATGGTTGGAGAGAGTTCTAAACCTCCACATGGAGAAGGAAGCCAAGAGGACAAAAAAGATGAGAAGAAGGATTATAAAGGGAATGGTGGAAAGCCAGCTCCATCTCTAGCATCCTCATCATCTCCATCATCTTCGACTACCACCACTGAAACTTCCCATACTCATTCCAAAACCCCAAAAGGAAAGACTCCATCACTAAAATTGGACATAAAATTTCAACTTCCCATGTACAATGGAGAGGTGAATGCAGAAAAGTTGGACAATTGGATTCGATAGTTGGAGGTATACTGTATAATTCAAAACCTTTAAGAAGACGACATAAGATCTAGTTGGCTTCATTGGGTAGAAGGAGCTGCACTAGTTTGGTGGGAAGAAAAGACTCAAGAGGAAATGAGAATCCATGGTAAGATATCCATCACTTGGGTTGAATTTGTTTATGTAATTAAAAGACAATTTTATCCTTTAATCTACATGCAAAAAACCATTATGAGTTTGCATAATGTTAGGCAGCTTAAAGGCAAAAAAATCTAAGATTATACACAGGAGTTTAGGAAAATGGATTTGTTATTAGGAGTGAATTTGAATTCCCAAGATACACTGCTGAAATATATTGGGTGTTTACATTCCTATATTAAACATACTATTCTTATGTTCAATCCAACTAATTTGGAAGAAGTATGTGTGCAAGCCACACATCTTGAATCTAGAGGAAAAAACACTTATGAAGAGAGTAGTAATAAAAATCCACCTAAGGGTAAGGAGAAAGAGAAAGAAGGAAAATGGAAAGGGAAGAAAAATGCAAGTGTGAAGAAAGAAGGGGAGGAAGTTATCTGTAAACACTGTTCAAAATAGGGACATAATGAGGATAATTACTGGAAACTCCATCCAGAAATGAGACCAAATAAGTTCAACAATAAATGGAAAGAAAAAACCATTACTATCACTCAAGAAGATTTAGGTTTTGAATCAGGTGATGAAAACAAAATCACTGTCATGAGCATCAAAGGAAAACTAGATATTACAAGCACTAGTTCACAAAACTATAACACTACTACTACTATAGATGAAAAGAGACGAATTGAGTTATTTCATGTTAGGTTCATATCTAAACACACCAAGATTGACACACTCTTTGATAGTCGGTCATTGGATGGATATTTGTCAAAAATTTCACTTGGTTCAAATGTACAAAAGAGGTATAAGAAACAATTTCATTGTTATGTCTTTTAGGCCTATTGGTTATGTAACTGTTATATTTAGGTGTCATTATGTTTTACATGAAAGTTATGTTCAAAAAATTTCATACTTTCAAGATGTACAATCAGACTTGAGTCATGTAAACCCAATAGTGAAATTTGTCATCTATTTGCATTATATTTTGTTATGTTGTCCTCGTAAGAAGGATGTTGCTTTTGATGACGACATGGAAAAAACTGTGAGTTTCTATGAACAAATGAAAATGGTGCAACAAACAGTGCAAGATCAACTTGAAGAGGGCAAATACAAGTATAGGTATTATGTCAATCACAAGTTTCACGTTGACGGTGCAAGCTGGTTTTAATTTTGAAAAAAGAGTCTTCAAGTTGTTGAACAAGGAGAGAATGTTCAGATTTCACATTCTGAATGAATTCCTATAGAATTTCTGAATCAGTTTCAACAAGACGCCATCCGCGATAGAAGAAAAGGGTCCTCAAGGCAAGTGAATGTTTTTTTCTTTAGAGAGGAACTCAAGGAAACAAATTCATCAAAAGCCATTTGGATTGAGCTTGGAAAGGTGAGGGGGATGTACCCTCATCTACTTGTCAGATAATAGTGATCTTTTGGGGTCCAAAAGGCTTCTAGTGGGGAGAAATGATCAGGTGCTCAATATTTAGCTCAGAATTCAAAGTTCTCAGATTGGCTCAAAACCTATATGACTGAGTTTGTCTCATCAGGATGATCAGAACGAAATTTGTTTCACTAAAAACCGAGTCCAGATGAAGGAAAAAAGGCATGTTATTTGTTTTCCTAAACAACTAAAAAAATTGCAGAATAGGACATAATGATGACATGGCAACAACAATCAACATGATGAGAATCTCCTTCAGTTTTTGCCCAATGAGGTTTTGACAAGTGTCACTTCAAAATTTTCTAGTTTGGTTGTGTGAAGGTGAAATTGCCCAATGTCCTCCAAGATGGAATTATTTGTTCATGATGAATATTATGTGGAAATTGTTTTTTAATATCTATATCTATCTATATATATATATATATATATATATATATATATATATATATATATATATATATATATATATATATATATATATATATATATATATATATATATATATATATATATATATATATATATATATATATATATTAAATATTAAACATTATATATAAAATTCGAATTAGATCAAAGTCCATAGTTTCGAACTATATCAAAGTACATGAAATATTAATATGGCAATTTTTTTAAATGGGGCGACAAAATGTAATTAGGGATGGACAGAGGGCGGGTGGAACCCATGGCCTCCCCCTCCCAACTCCAATACTTTACCAATGGACCAAAGCAGTGGGTTTGTTAAACCTGCGCCACATTATTATATTTAATGTTGATGGCAGGAGAGGAGGGAGCCAACCCTGTGGGCCAACCCCCTCTCCATACGAGCACGCTTTAAAAACCAAGGGCCAATGCCAAACAATTAAGCGTGATTAGCATCATTAATCTGGGATTATGCTTAATTAATTCATTGTTAAGGTGGGTAGAAATTTCGGAGGAGCGCTAAATTTGGAGGGACTGCTAGTTTTGGCGGTGCTAACTAGAGTCTTCTCTAGTTTTAGTGGGGTTTGCTAGGGAAAAATTGAATGAAGCATATCTTGAGCAATTTTTGACCAAATTGAGCTCAGAAAGAGGTGTTCTTAGCTAATTTGGACATTCTAAACTCATTGGTATAGGTTTCAAAGGCAATAGAAGAATTCTACAAGTGATATTTCCATAGGGAAGTTCAGGAAAGCCGAGGGCCACCAGGGAAGGAGGTCATGCCCAGATCATCCAGAGTCATTTTTCAGAGATCTAATAGACATTTTTGGCTAATTTGGACATTCTGAACACATTGTTATAGGTATAAAGATCCATAGAGCTTTGTAAACAATATTTTTTCCACATTGAGTTAATATAGAGGTCTAAGCCATGGAAGCTGGACCAAGGAGATGTAGCCTAAGAGGGGTGAACTCCTTCATTAAAACACCGTGTTAATGTGTATATTTGAGGGTTTGATGCAATATACATGTTTGTTATTCAGTATTTGTTTCCAAATCTATTTTTCTCATGAATGTCTTTTAAAACTTAAGGAAATTTACCTAATTGTATGCACAAACTGTTAATGAAACCTCAACACAAGGAGCAATAAGCATGCACATTTATAAATATGTAATTGTTATTAGCATAGCAAAACTAATCATACAAAAACAAATCAAGTTGGTATTAGAGCAAAGGTTGAATTGTTTGATTTCTTGAGTTTGTGCAATTAGAGTTTTAATGGTTGCAAAATTGTGATGCTTACAAGGTTAAAGTTTCAGAAAGGAGAAGGGAAGATATTGGTTGAAACTTCTGAGGTAATTACTAGAAGAAGGAGAGCCACAAGGCCACAATCTCCACCACCCAAAGTTCCAATTCTAGCTGCAATTGAAACTCCTCAAGTTTTGTCTTCAACTGAGATTGAAGAGGTACAAGTAGTACAAATTTCTGAGCCTGAATCCATAGCCATTACGTCTGGAGAAAGAGAGCCTGAAGGTCCCTCTTCAAAAGAGTAAGAATTCAAGAAATATTTCTACACTTTGACTGAGATGGTTAAAGTCCTCTATTAAGAGAGGAACACTAGAATGGTTGGAGAGAGTTCTAAATCTCCACATGGAGAAGGAAGCTCAGAGGACAAAAAAGATGAGAAGGATTCTAAAGGGAATGGTGGGAGCCAACTCCATCTCCACCATACTCATCATCTTCCTCATTATCTCCATCATCTCACACATCATCATCTTCCACTACCACCATTGAAACTGCGCATACTCATTCCAAAACCCCAAAAAGAAAGACTCCATTACTGAAATTGGACATAAAATTCGAACTTCCCATGTACAATGGAGAGGTGAATGCATAAAAGATGGACAATTGGATTTGATAGTTGGAGGTATACTGCATATTTCAGAACCTTCAAGCAAATGACATAAATATAAAGTTGGCTTCATTGAGTCTAGAAGGAGCTTCACCAGTTTGGTGGGAAGAAAAGAATCATGAGGAAATGAGAATCCATGGTAAGATATCCATCACTTGGGTTGAATTTGTTTCTACAATTAAAAGAAAATTTTATCCTTTAGCATATTTGCAAAAATGCATTATGAGCTGGAGAATTTTAGGCAGCTTAAAGGCCAAACAATCCAAGATTATACACATGAGTTTAGGAAAAGAGCTTTATTATTAGGAGTGAATTTGAATTCCAAAGATACACTGCTGAAATATATTGGGGGTTTACATTACTATCTTAAACACACTATTCTTATGTTCAATCCAATTAATTTGGATGAAGTATGTGCGCAAGCCACGCATCTTGAATTTAGAGGAAAAAGCACTTATGAAGAGAGTAGTAATAAAAAGCCACCTAAGGGTAAGGAGAAAGAGAAAGTAGGAAAATGGAAAGGGAATAAAAGTGCAAGTGTGAAGAAAGAAGGGGAGAAAGTTATCTGTAAACATTGTTCAAAAGAGGGACATAATGAGGATCATTGCTGGAAACTCCATCTAGAAATGAGATCAAATAAGTTCAAAAATAAAGGGAAACAAAAAACCACTACTATCACTCAAGAAGATTTAGGTTCTGAATCAGGTGATGAAAACAAAATCACTATCATGGGAATCAAAGGAAAACAAGGTATTGCAAGCACTAGTTCACAAAACTGTAACACTACTGCTACTCTAGATGAAAAGAGACGAATTGAGTTATTTCATGTTAGGGTCATATCTAAACACACCAATATTGACACACTCTTTGATAGTGGGTCACAAGTGAATCTAATCTTTGGAGACTTAGTCAACATATTGGATCTTGAAATTGTACTTCACCATAAACCATACCCTTTGGTATGGATAACAAGAAACACCAGTTTATAGGTTACAAGAAGATGTTTGTTTAAGTTTGCAATCACTGTAAATTTTGTTAACGAAGTAGAGTTAGATGTGGTACAACTTGATATTTCAGGTTTGGTGTTGGGTAGTCCATATTTGTATGATTGGAAAGCAATCTTTTACTGCCATGAAAACAAGCATCACTTGTTTAAGGATGGTGTAGAGTATATAGTGAGAGCCCATCGCAAAAAGATAAACATTTCTTTGGTTAATGCATGGGAAATGAAGAGACTAGTAAATTCAAGTAAAATTTTAGTACTTATCATGTTCAAGCCAAATGATGATATTTTTTTATGAAAATGTTGGTTCATTTCATCAGAGTGATGAAGTATTTCAGGTTGTGAAAAAATCGTCCTTCAAAGAGAAAGAAAATTCACATGAAATATCTTTGCAACAAGAGGTTTCTCTTTGTGATGTTAGCATGCAAGGTTTGGTAAATTGCAAAGTGTAGAGACATCAATGCCATGCAAAATTTTGTTGAACGATGGGCTCATTCAATCATCCCTTATGCCATGTTGTGCACCAAAGGTTATGGTGCCAAAGAGGAATAGTAAGTATTTCAAGAAAGAGGACAAAGGGAGTAGTTTTCGCCAAAGCAAAGTTGTAAAAAGAGGTCAGTGGAAGAATATACATAACACCAAACAATATAGGTTTGTATGGCTTTTAATATTGTATGTTCTTTGTAGCACTTTTATTACATACATGTATTATGATTATGGCAAAAAAGAGTTCTTTCTTGAAGAAATTGTTCACTTGGGTGACAAACATGTTTAGAAAGTTTTCTTATGCAAATGTCATCTATGAAGGAAAATTGTTTGATATTTTGAAGATATCAAAGTATAAGTTGCGTTTCACTTCTTTGATGCGTTTGGGCCATGATATTGGAGGAGGTAAGTTGAAGGAAAACCTCTCCAAGTTGGATGCCATTGTTGATTGGTTAATGCCCAAGATTGTCATTTTGATAAGAGGTTTGTTGCGAGCAGCCCAATGTTGTAGGAGAGTTGTTGTTGACATTTCTTTTTTCGAAGCTCCTTGGCATGAATTGTCATATGTGTGCAAAGTCTTCTAGTGGGGAGGAAAAAAACAAGAGGCATGTGTTGCTTCAAACCAAAAGATCAGTTCAATTCTTTTTTATGCTCTTTCAAACTTGAAAGGTTCATTTGCATTTTAGTTTTATACAAGCAACTTCACCATCTTATTTCATTCAAAATAATTCCATGGTGTAAAGATTAAGTTGTAGCGATCCATGCACTTTCGTTGGATGGATACTTGTCAAAAATTTCACTTGGTTCGAAGGTACAAAAGAGGTATAAGAAGCAAGTTCATTGTTATGCCTTTTAGGCCTATTGGTTATGTAACTGTTGAATTCAGGTGTCATTATGTTTTACATGAAAGTTATGTTAAGAAAATTTCATACTTTCAAGGTGTACAATTGGGCTTTAGTCATGTAAACCTAGTAGTGAACTTTGTCATCCATTTGCATTTTTTTTTGTTATGTCGTCTTGGTGAGAAGGATGTTGCTTTTGATGGCAACATGGAAAAAACCATGAGTTTCTATTAACATTTGAAAATGGTGCAAAAAACAGTGCAAGATCAACTTGAAAAGGACATAGACAAGTACAAGTATTATGTCAATCACAGGTTTCACATCGACGGTGCACGCTAGTTTCAGTTTTGCAAAAAGAGGCTTCAAGTTGTTGAACAAGGAGAGAATGTTCAGATTTCACATTCGGAATGCATTCCTACAGAATTTCTGAATCAGTTTCAATAAGACGCAATCCATGACAGAAGAGTGGGGTACTCAAGGCAAGTGAATGTTGATTTCCTTAGACAAGAACTTAAGGAAACGAATTCATCAAAATCCAATTGGATCAAGCTTGGAAAGGTGGGGGTTGTACCCTCATCTACTTGTCAAATAATAGTGCTCTTTTGGGGTCCAACAGGCTTCTAGTGGGGAGGAATGATTAGGTTCTCAATATTTAGCTCAAAATTTAGAGTTCACATATTGGCTCAAAACCTATATGACTGCGTTCGTCTCGTCAAAGCGATCACAACACAATTCATTTCACTGAAAACCGAGTCTGGATGAAGGAGAAAAGACCTGTTGTCCGTTTTTCTAAATAACTAAAAAAATTGCAGAACAAGACATAATGATGGCATGGTAGTATAGTCAGCATGATGGGAATATTCTTCAATTTTTTCCCAATGAGGTTGTGACAAGTGTCACTTCAGGATTTCCCAGTTTGGTTGTGTGAAGGTGAAATTTCCCAATGTCCTCCAAGGTGGAATTATTGGTTCATGGTGAATATTATGTGGAATATGTTTTTTTAATAATATATATATATATAATATATATATATATATTATATAAAATATTAAACATTATAGATAAATCCGCATATGACAAGTGTCACTTCAGGATTCGCCAGTTTGGTTGTGTGAAGTGAAATTGCCCAATGTCCTCCAAGGTGGAATTATTGATTCATGGTGAATATTATGTGGAAATTGTTTTATATAATATATATATATATATATATATATTATAATATATATATAATATATATATATATATATAATATATATATATATATATTAAACATTATAGATAAGTCCGCATATATATAAATCAAATTATATCAAAGTCCATAGTTTCAAAATATATCAAAAGTACATGAAATATTAATATGAAAATGTTTTTAAATGGGGTGGAAAAATGTAATTAGGGATGGCCAGAGGGCGGGTCGAACCCATGACCTCCCCCTCCCAACTACCATACTTTACCAATGGACCAAAGTGGCGGGTTTCTTAAACCTTGGCCAAGTTATAATATTTAATTCAAACGTGAATGCCAACAGCAGGAGAGGAGGTAGCTAGCTCTGTGGGCCAACCCCCTCTCCATATGACTGTGTTTTAAAAACCAGGCCAACACCAAACAGTTAAGCGCAATTAACACCATTAATATGAGATTAGCCTTAATTAATCTATTTTTAAGGTTGGCGACAGTTTCAGAGGAGTGCCAAATTTGTCGAGATTTCCAGTTTTGGTAGTTCCAACTGGAGTCTTCTCTAGTTTTAGTGGGGTTTCCTAGGAAATATTGAATGAAGCATATCTTGAACAATTCTCGACCAAATTGAGCTCAAAAAGAGGTGTTCTTGGCTAATTTGGAAATTCTGAACTCATTGGTATAGGTTGCAGAGGCAATAGAAGACTTCTACAGGTCATGTTTCCACAGGGAAGTTAAGGGAAGTCGAGGGCCACTAGGGAAGGAGGTCATGCCCAGCTTAGCTAGAGTCATTTTCAGAGATCTAATAGTCATTTTTGTTTAATTTGGACATTCCAAACACATTGGTGTAGGTATCAAGAGCCATGGAGCTTTTTAAACAACATTTTTTCAACATTGAGATAGTATGAAGGCCCAAGCCATGGAAGCTAGACCATGGAGATGTAGCTCGGGAGGGGTGAAATCCTTCATCAAAACATTGTGTTAATGTGTCTCTTTGATGGTTTGCTGCACTGCACATGTTTGTTGTTCAATATTTGTTTATGAAGCTATTTTTCTCATGAATTTCTTTTAAAACTTAAGGAAATTTACCTAATTGTATGCACAAACAGTTAATGAAACCTCAGCACGAGGACAAATAAACATGCACATATTTATAAATTTATTAGCACAAAAAAACTAATCATACAAAAATAGATCAAGTTGGTATCAGAAAAAAGGTTGAATTTCTTGATTGCTTGAGTTTGTGTAATTAGGGTTTTAATGGTTGCAAAATTATGATGCTTACAAGGGTAGAGTTGCAAAAAGGAGAAGGGAAGATATTGGTTGCAACTCCTGAGGTAATGCCTAGAAGAAGGAAAGCTACAAGGTCACAATCTCCACCACCCAAAGTTCCAATTCCAGCTGCACTTGAAACTCCTCAAGCTTTGTCTTCCACTGATATTGAAGAGGTACAAGTAGTACAAATTTCTGAGCCTGAATCCATAGCCATTTTGTCTGGGGAAAGAGAGCTTAAAGTTCCTTGTTCAGAAGAGGAAGAATTAAAGAAATCTTTATACACTTTTATGGAGATGGTTAAAGTCCTATATGAAGAGAGGAACACTAGAATGGCTAGAGAGAGTTATAAACCTCCACATGGAGAAGGAAGCTTAGAGGAAAAAAAAGATAAGAAGAAGGATTCTAAAGGGAATGGTGGAAAGCCAACTCCATCTCCACCATCCTCGTCATCTTCCTCATCATCTCCATCATCTCACATAACATCATCTTCCATTACCACCACTGAAAATACCCATACTCATTCCAAAAACCCAAAAGGAAAGACTCCATTAGTGAAATTGGACATAAAATTCGAACTTCCCATGTACAATGGAGAGGTGAATGCCAAAAAGTTGGACAATTGGATTTGGAAGTTGGAGGTATATTGCATAATTTAGAACCTTCAAGAAGACAACATAAATATCTAGTTCGTTTCATTGAGGCTAGAAGGAACTGCACTAGTTTGGTGGGAAGCAAAGACTCAAGAGGAAATGAGAATCCATGGTAATATATTATCCATCACTTGGGTGGATTTGTTTATGCAATTAAAAGCAAATTTTATCCTTTAGCCTATATGCAAAAATCCATTATGAGTTGGAGAATTTTAGGCAGCTTAAAGGCCAAATAGTCCAATATTATACATAGGAGTTTAGGAAAAGGGATTTGTTAATAGGAGTGAATTTGAATTCCAAAGATACACTGCTGAAATATATTAGGGGTTTACATTCCTATCTTAAACACACTATTCTTATGTGCAAACCACACACCTTGAATCTAGAGGAAAAAACACTTATGAAGAGAGTAGTAATAAAAATCTACCTAAGGGTAAGGGGAAAGAGAAAGGAGGAAAATGGAAAGGGAAGAAAAATGCAAGTGTGAAGAAAGAAGGGGAGAAAGTTATCTGTAAACACTGTTCAAAATAGGGACATAATGAGGATCATTGCTGGAAAATCCATCCAGAAATGAGACCAAATAGGTTCAACAATAAAGGGAAACATAAAACTACTGCTATCACTCAAGAAGGTTTAGGTTTTGAATCAGGTGATGAAAACAAAATCACTGTCATGGGCATCAAAGGAAAACAAGATATTTCAAGCACTAGCTCACAATACTATAACACTTCTACTACTCTAGATGAAAAGAGACGAATTGAGTTATTTCATGTTAGGGTCATATCTAAACACACCAAGATTGACACACTCTTCGATAGTGGGTCACAAGCGAATCTAATCTTTGAAGACTTAGTCAAAAGATTGAATCTTGAAACTGTACCGCACTATAAACCATACCCTTTGGGATGGATAACAAGAAACACAAGTTTACAGGTTACAAGAAAATGTTTGTTTAAGTTTGCAATCATTGCAAATGTTGTTGATGAAGTAGAGTTAGATGTGGTATTGCTTGATATTTTAAGTTTGGTGTTGGGTAGTCCATATTTGTATGACGAGAAAGAAATCTTTTACCACCATGAAAACAAGTAGCACTTGTTTAAGGAAGGTGTGGAGTATATAGTGAGAGCCCATTGCAAAAAGCTGAACATTTATTTGGTTAATGCTGGCAAATGAAGAGACTAGTAAATTCAAGTAAAAGTTTAGTACTTCTCATGTTCAAGCCAAATGATGATATTTTTTAGGAAAATGTTGTTGCATGTAATGAAAGTTTCAATTCTGATTTGGTTGGTTCAGTTCATCAGAGTGATGAAGTATTTTAGGTTGTGAAAGAATCGTCCTTCAAAGAGAAAGAAACTTCACATGAAATATCTTTGCAACAAGAGGTTTCTCTTTGCGATGTTAGCATGCAAGGGTTGAAAAAATTTCAAAGTGTAGAGACACCAATGCCATGCAAATGTTTGTTGAAAAATGGGCTCGTTCAATCATCCCTTACGCCATGTTTTGCATCGATGGTTATGGTGCCAAAGAGGGATGGTAAGTATTTCAAGAAAGAGGACAAAAGGAGTAGTTTTCGCCAAAGCAAAGTTATAAAAAGAGGTCAGTGCAAGAATATATATAACACCAAACAAGAATGATTTGTATGGGTTTTAATGTTATATGTTCTTTGTAACACTTCTAGTACATACATGTATTTGAATTATAGCAAAAAAGAGTCATTTCTTGAAGAAATTGTCCACTTGGGTGACATGAACATGTTTAGAAAGTTTTCTTATGCACATGTCATCTATGAAAGAAAATTGTTTGATATTTTGAAGATATCAAAGTACAAGTTGGGTTTCACTTCTTTGATGCATTTGGGCCATGATATTGGAGGAGGTAAGTTGAAGGCAAGCCTCTCCAAGCTGGATGCCATTGTTGGTTGGTTAACACCCATGATCGTCATTTTGATAAGAGGTTTGTTGGGAGCAACCTAGTGTTGGAGGCTAGTTGTTTTTGACATTTCTTCTTTTGAAGCTCCTTGGCATGCATTGTCATGTGTGTGAAAATTCTTCCAGTGGGGAGGCAAACAACAAGACGCATGTGTTGCTTCAAACCAAAAGATCATTTCAATTCTTTTTTATGTTCTTTCAAACTTGAAAGGTTCATTTGAGTTTCAGGTTTATACAAGCAACTTCACCATCTTATTTCATTCAAAAGAATTCCATGGTGTAAATATTAATTTGCAATGATCCATGCACTTTCATTGGATGGATACTTTTCAAAAATTTCACTTGGTTCGAAGGTACAAAAGAGGTATAAGAAACAAGTTAATTATTATGCCTTTTAGTCCTATCGGTTATGTAAGTGTTGTATTCAAGCGTCATTATGTTTTACATGAAAGTTATGTTCAAAAAATTTCATACTTTCAAGATGTACAATCGAGCTTGAGTCATGTAAACCAAGTAGTGAAATTTGTCATCCATTTGCATTATATTTTGTTATGTCATCTTGGTGAGGAAGGATGATGCTTTTGATGACGACATGGACAAAACCATGAGTTTTTATGAATGACTGAAAATGGTGCAACAAACAATGCAAGATCAGCTTGAAAAGGGCAAAGACAAGTACATGTATTATGTTAATTACAAGTTTCAAGTCGACGGTGCAAGCTGGTTTTAGTTTTGCAAAAAGAGGCTTCAAGTTGTTAAACAAAGAGACAATGTTCATATTTCACATTATGAATGCATTCCTATAGAATTTTTGAATCAGTTTCAACAAGACGCCATCCGTGACAGAAGAAAGGGGTCCTCAAGGCAAGTGAATGTTGATTTCCTTAGAGAGGAACTCAAGGAAACAAATTTGTCAAAAGCCAATTGGATCGAGATTGGAAAGGTGAGGGGTTGTACCCTCATCTACTTGTCAGATAATAGTGATCTTTTGGGGTCCAAAAGGCTTTTAGTGGGCAGTAATGATCATATACTCAGTATTTAGCTTAAAATTAAAAGTTCTCATATTGGATCAAAACTTGTACGACTGCGTCTGTCTCGTCAAGACGATCAAAATACAATTCATTTCACTGAAAACTGAGTCCAGATGAAGGAGAAAAGGCTTGCAATTCGTTTTCCTAAACAACTAAAAAATTTGTAGAACATGACAAAATGATGACATGGAAGTATAGTCAACATGATGGGAATCTTCTTCAGTTTTTTCCCAATAAGGTTGTGACAAGTGTCACTTTAGGATTTGCCAGTTTGGTTGTGTGAAGGTGAAATTGCCCAATGTCCTCCAAGGTGGAATTATTGGTTCATGGTGAATATTATGTGGAATTTGTTTTTTTATAATATATATATATATATAATATAAATATATAATATTATATATATATTATATAATATATATATATATAAGATATTTATATATATATTTATATATATGATTTTATTATCATATATTATATTATAAATGACATGGAGGTATAGTCACATGATGGGAATCTTCTTCAATTTTTTCCCAATAAGGTTGTGACAAGTGTCACTTCGGGATTCACCAGTTTGGTTGTGTGAAGGTGAAATTGCCCAATGTCCTCCAAGGTGAAATTATTGGTTCATGGTGAAGATTATGTGGAATTTGTTTTTTTATATATATATATATATATATATATATATATAATATATATAAATCCGAATTATATCAAAGTCCATATTTTCAAACTATATCAAAGTACATTAAATATTAATGTGGCAATGTTTTTAAATGGGGCGGAAAAATGTAATTAGGAATGGGTGGAGGGCAGGTCGAAACAACGTGAATGCCGACGACGGAAGAGGAGGGAGCCAACCCTGCGTGCTAGCCCCCTCTCCATACGACCACACTTTAAAAACCAAGGGCCAGTGCCAAACAATTAAGCATGATTAGCGCCGTTAATCCGGGATTAGCCTTAATTAATCCGTTGTTAAGTTTGGCAGTAGTTTCGTAGGAGTGCCAAATTTGGTGGGACTACCAATTTTGGCTATGGTAACTGGAGTCTTCTCTAGTTTTAGTAGGGTTTCCTAGGGAAAAATTGAATGGAGCATATCTTGAGCAATTTTCGACCAAATTGAGCTCAGAAAGAGGTGTTCTTTGCTAATTTGGACATTATGAACTCATTGGTATAGGTTGCAGAGGCAATAGAAGACTTATACAAGTGAATTTTCCAAAGGGAAGTTTAGGGAAGCCGAGGGCCACCAGGGAAGGAGGTCATGCCCAGATAAGCCAAAGTCAATTTTCAGAGATCTAATAGTCATTTTTGGCTAATTTGGACATTCCGAACACATTGGTTCAAGTATCAAGAGCCATAGAGTTTTTAAACAACATTTTTTCCACATTGAGATAATACGGATGCCCAAGCCATGGAAGCTGGACCAAGGAGATGTAGCCCGAGAGGGGTGAACTCCTTCATCAAAACATTGTGTTAATGTGTCTCTTTGATGGTTTGCTGTACTGTACATGTTTGTTGTTTAGTATTTGTTTTTGAAGCTATTTTTCTCATGATTTTTTTTTTTAAACTTAAGGAAATTTACCTAATTGTATGCACAAACTGTTAATGAAACCTCAACACGAGGAGAAATAAGCAATCACATATTTATAAATTTGTGATTGTTTTTAGCACAAAAAAACTAATCATACAAAAACAGATCAAGTTGACATTATGAACACATTGGTGTAGGTATCTGGAGCCATAGAGATTTGTAAACAACATTTTTGCCACATTGAGCTAATAAAGAGGCCCAAGCCATGGAAGTTGGACCAAGGAGATGTAGCCCAGGAGGGGTGAAATCCTTCATAAAAACACTATGTTAATGTACGTCTTTGATGGTTTGATGCACTGTACATGTTTTTTGTTTAGTGTTTGTTTCTGGAGATATTTTTCTCATGAATGTATTTTAAGACTTAAGGAAATTTACTTGATCGTATGCATAAACAATTAATGAAACCTCAGCACAAGGAGAAATAAGGATGCACATGTTTATAAATCTGTAATTGTTATTAGCACAACAAAACTAATCATACAAAAACAAATCAGTTGAGCATGGGTATACCTCCCTTAGTAGTAATATCATGGTAAAATTGTATTGTAACATATGATGATCTTGACCAATTTTTCCTTATATGGACTTGTCACAAGGTAAAGTACTTTAGTCCTCAACCAATGTTTTTGACTTTGTACTTTAGGGGGGAATTTGTTACAAGCCATTTTGTCGCATTTATTCAATAGGCATGCAAACCGGATCAATCAACATCCTTGAACACTTTGTCATAATCCCTTCACAAATCCCTAAGCATCACTTCTCCAAAAAGTCTGAGTTTATGGGACAATTAGCTTAGAAACATTGTTTTTAGCCCTAGCGCACCTTGAATGATTGGCCACTTGCATTCAATGCATATTACACCCCTGAGAGTTAGTGTTGGTTAGCCCACGTTTCTCCCTTCTGTAGGTGCATTGATTCTAGAAATTTGGGAAAAATAAAAAAATATATCTAAAGCTTCCTCTTCTAGAAGCTTCCAAGGTAATTTTAACTATTTACCATATATAGAGAGATCGAGTTCCTATCTGATCCATTGTTGGAGACCTTATGTCTTATATCTTGAGCTCATACTCCCCTCATATGTGGATCTCAAGAATAGATTGGTAAATCCTAAACTACCACATCCTATATATTTACTGCCTCCCATAGGGTTTGGGTTGGCTTTTGGAGATTGATAATTGACTCATGCTACTACTTTGAGCGTAAAGGAGTCACCATATTCATGCATTAGGGTTGACTTTGAGGTGTGATTTGTGACAAGGAATGACAAGTCAACTTGGGAAGACATCTACAAAGTCAGAATTCTATTTATAGTTGTAACTCTCTCCTATAATTGTTAATACAAAGAGCATCTTGTTTTCCTATATTTTTTGTGTTATGTTTGCAATCATGTATTTCAATGCCATGTTGACTCATTGAATAGAGATTTTAGATTATGCTATGTAAATTATGGTTACTTCACTTGTTCTATTCGTGTGTGTAGGTTGTAATTATAGCACTTGGAGCTAAAGTTGGAGCTTACAAGCAAGGAGGACAGGAAAGATTGCTACAGATTCCAAGTAGGATTATTTCCCATTTTCTAATATCTTTAAGGGAAACTCAAATATTTTTGTCTCTTATTGTTCTAGATTCGACCACTAGATCTAGGGAATTCACCTTTGTCCGTAATAGTGAAAATTCCGTATAAAAATGTATGTTTAGATATTTTGTACTTCAACACCTTCATTGGGCTGACGTATTATAATGTTGGGGTTTGGAAGCATTTGTTCATGTAGCTGAGTGGGTGTTTGTGGTGGTTGGGTAGGTGGTAATGGGAGAGGTTGACTAGAAGTCAATAATGGGTGTAATTTATGTTGTGGTGGAGGTGGATGGTATTGAGATTGGAACTGAGGATACTAGGGATATTATGGAAAATATGGGTAATATTTTGGATTTCTTCCATAAGATCCTTTCCAACCTTGTTTCCAATATGGGTTTTGATGTTGTGGTGGCTAGGGTTTCCAACGTAATGGAGTATTCTAATGATTTTGAAATTGTTGTGTATAATCTTGAAATTATTGATTAGAATCTTACATCATACCTATTTGATGAGGCTTCCAAGGTCTTTTGGAGCTACAGAGTGACAACGTTGTTCTGGTGCTTGATTTTCTCCACTATCTTCTTGGTAAAATTATTTCAACCTTGGTAGTGATGGGTGATTTTTTGTAGCATGTGATTATGCAAAAAAGACACAAATTTCAACGTTATCAAGTGGACACTCTTAGTGCATGTTTCATTTGACACTTAGGACAAAATATAGATAAAACAACACTCTCAACTTTTGACTTATTTCACATTCTTAAAATATCTATTTGTTAAGCTTAAATTACCAAGAATGTATGTTATAAAATTATCTAGCAAATTTCCAAGTTTAGCTTGACTTATTGATCCAGATGCTGATTTACTTACTCTTGACATGGCTGGATCTCTAGGACTCCTACCATACTTTGTCCCTCCTCTTGATATGTACTTACACAATTCACAAATTTATTCAAATGAAAATTGAGATACATCCCATTTACCCATTATATTAATGAAATCAATCCACTCATCTCTAATTGCTCTAAGTAAGAGTGTTTTTAGTATATCAAATCCTAAATTATGTAATTTTCCCTCTTAACATTATAAACAAATATTTGTATAAGATCCTCAAGACTGTCATCTTCTTTTTGGATCATTTTAAGTATTTCCTCTTTAATTACTGTTGAATACAAAAAACTTTATATTTTTCTAAAAAGAGTCTTCTCATATCATCCTATGATCATATAGAGTTATTACTTAGTGTCATGAACCATTTAAGAGCTCCATATTTCAATGTAGCCGGAAACAATTTCAATCCTTAAGCATCAAATTGGTAATCATAATATCTACAAAGTACTTAAAATTAAAAAAGAAAGGTTTCCCGGTCTTCTGATCTCATACCATGGAAGTTGGGAAGTACAGATGGAGAGATGTTCTTCATATTAACATTCATATCAATATCCTAAATAGTAAATCCATAAGCATGTCCTTAATTATCACCATCTCCATATTCACCTCTTCCTCTTTCTTTTCATCCACCTCTTCCACCTCTAGAAGTTCTTCTTCATCCTCTACCACCTCCAACTGGTGGTATTTCACCTCCTCCTCTTATTATTTCATGTCCATTGGGAGGAGGGAATACTTCTCCTTCACCTTTTGCCATTGATTCCTTAGAACTGAGGTAATAAGGTTCTTCAATTGGATTTTCTTCTTCTGATTCCTAAATTGCTGGTCTTCCAAAGAAAGTTCCTTCTTATTCTTCTTGTTCTATTTAAGTAGGTATTTCAAGATTTTGTCCAATAAGTAGCTCCCCTATTGACAAAATAAAAATAATAACCTCAGCTGAAGATGTTGGTTCATTTACAACTACTTCTGTTGAAGAGATTGGTTCTTCTTTGGTTCCAATTTTAGGTATTCAAACCTCATGGAGCCTCCTTCTACCTACAAAAGTATGAATTTGTGATGTGTATGGTGATGTATCTCTTATAGCACAACATGGTCTAGTGGGGGTGTTAGTTGATTGTGGAATTGAATTTTTCCCTCTAACAAATGTACGTCTAGAGTCTCTTTCCCTATACATGCATTCTAAAATGAATTAAATTAAACTTATGCAACTAAATCAGATGTAATTCAGCAATTATGGTTAGGGGGAACTTCACAATGTGATGCATAAGTTCTTACTTCTTGTATTACCCTTCCTCCTATCTAAAGTTGCATAAATTAAAACACATTCTAAATTGAAGGCTAAATCCTATGTATACTTCACCGAAAAAGGTGCCAAAAATGCGAGGTAATTTAATTGTGCTTTAAATTACATTACATTAAATCATCCATCCAAGTAAGTAAACTTGTGAAGCACATGACACAATATATGGTAGGTGTTTAGCTTTCAATTATAATGGAGATAAATAGTAAGAAAAACAAATTCTACTCTATGAATGAAATAAAATGGAATATTAATCTATGGAAGAAAAAAAATCTTTTCTATAAAAACATATAAAATAACATGAAATAAAATATTAATCTATGAAAAGCAATGGAAATCGTAATCTAGAAAAGGAATAGAGTCTAATTTTATGAAAGAATTTGAAATCACACAAATTTTAATCTATGAAAGCATGAAATTCTGCTATAGGAAAGCATATAAATCTGAGGTATGAAAGCATGAACCTTATTCTAGAAAAAGCATTGAAATCTTATCTAGTGAAAGCACGAAAGCCTATTTTAATGGAAGCAGGAAATAATGTTTTATCAAAATCAAAGAGATCTATATTAGGAAAAATAGAGAATTTATTCTAGGAAAGCATTGACAATTGAACTATAAAATCAAAGACCTTTATTTCTAAAAAAGCACGAAAATCCTATATAACGAAAGTATTGAAAATGTATAAGAAATTCTATCTTAAGAAAAACATTCATAACAGATTTACTAAATCAGATATCAAAATGTAATCTTGGGATGTGAACAATGTAAAATCTATTCTATGAAAACATCAATTGAAATATAATTTACGAAAATCATGTGAAATTTGTCGATTTAAGAAGTAATGAAATTGATATAAGAATGCTTTATGAGTCCTATTTTGGCAAGTGTGAAAGTAAAATGAAAATAATGTAACAAAATTGAAAGACATATTCTTAAATGCATAAATGCGAATGTTGACAATTTTTTTTTTTGTATTTTATTATATTTCTCAAACGCCTGAATTCGGCCTAGAACATAAGAAAATAATGATTTAAACCTAATATGAGACTGTAACATAACAAAGCATATACTATAGTAAAAGAAGAGTATGCTACAATACTCTTGCATGTCCATATGGGGCCCTCTAAGTGTTTGCACGAGACTAAAAAATCTCAGAGAACTCAACTATAACTGTCACTAATTATTCATCGATATGTAATGACAGTAAAGAGATCAAGGTCTGGTAGTCAACTAAAAGTAACTGTGCATACACAACTCTTCATAATTCTATATTATCTCGCTTATCCAACAAGTCAATTTATAATGTTATCAAAACTAACTAATTTAGAATACTAAGACAATAAAAAATCTATTAACTTTTAGAAATATTGCCGATTTTCTGGGTTATCAACTTGCAAGGTATTTTTGAGGCCCTAAGTGACAATTTCAAGGAGTGAAAATCCATGACAAATGTTTGCACCATTGGTACACAATAATTGTAGTTTAAATGAAAGATCTTAGATATCTTTCAAATGAAATACTACAACTGTGAAACATTGTCAAAATGAGGAAGTGATGATTGAAATAGGACAAGGGGAGAATTAGGCATGAATTTACTTCCAAGAGGTGTAATTTTGCAAGAAGACGCCAGATTAGGACACATAAGAAGTCAATAGAAATATTTTGGAAAAAATAACACAACCATGAATCTAGAATTAAATATGAACGCATATGGTTTCAAGACAATAGTAAAAAGATGTTGCAATAGAATAGGGAAAATTGCACAAAATTGGCCAAAATTTTCACAGGCCATAAGTCCCAACAAAGAACTCATATTTTGGAAAACAAATAGTCAATAGAAAGAAATTGAGGAGGACACTACATATATCATCCCAAAATTTTGATTTTGGACAGAACATTTTTCAGGAAATTAGAAGAATTCTACTAGTGGCCTAGAGGAGGAGAATTAACATGAGGACCAATAGTATGGAAGATACCCAAGGGACCTATAGTCATGAAGAAGAGGTCAGAGGTATGAATGTTAGGATGAGTAATAATTATATAGATTCAAATGGACATGGAAAGGGTACGTTAGAGAATAGATACTTAGAGGAGACTCAAAATGGAGGTGTTCAACTATATAGATGATAATGAAAGGTTGATGAAGGAACATCATCAAGTTAATACTCCAATTATACAAATATTAAATAATCTATAGAAGTGATCTAGGTGGATATTGACGTCACCCACCTCACCTATTGTCTCAATGATTCTCTATCTTCTTGGTAGTTTTTATATGATCTTTTGGTCCAAAAATTATGGGGCCATTTTGAGGCCCTAAATGATGATTTTTCACAATTCGAGGTGCTAAAGGTTGCCATGAAATTCCATAGCCTAGTTGAAAGTTTTATTCCTTAGATATTTCTATCCAATGAGCTATTATGTTCCCCAAATGGATATTGTATGCAAAATATACACACTCGAGAAGTTAACATACAAACTAACTAGCTTAGGGTTTGCAAAACTTTTGGAATCCCATATTCTAGGGTTAGGGTTTTGGGCCTATAGGGTTATTTTTTTAATGTTAAAAGACCATTATTTTTACCTATTGTAATATATTTTGGGAACTGACATAGTTGCCATCTCTCTCTGTTAAGATATAGCTACCACCATTCTGACTAGTTTTTGTTCTATAGTATTATGTTATTTCATTTATTAATAGAAGTTGGGTTTTCACCATATTACCATGATTTCGTTGTATTTATTTATGTGTATTTAATTTCCTTTCCTGCCTCTCATTTCATTCCTTGTACAACCTGTATTAGTGGTATCCGAGCAATCTTCTCCTTGTTGTTTCTCAGTGCATGTCTCAGACAAGGTAAGGGTAGAGATGTTAATTTTTGCAACTAGGGTCAAAATCCATATTGGACAGCTTAATTGACTGCGATGATTCTTGCATTAAATTCCTCTTTTTGAGAATGCCAAAATCAACCTAAAGATCACCCTATTTGGTCAAGTGAAAGTTGATTTTTGAATTTCTTTTATTCATGCATGTATTATGGCATGGGTCCGTCCTAAGCACATATGAAATTGGTTAAGCCATCCTCAACCCCAAGTGGACCCTCAGGAAAGCCTATAAATATAAGCGAACTCAAGCTCATTTCATCATATTGATCAAGCCATATTCTATGCTTCTCTCTTGTTTTGGTTCGCACAGGTCTGACAGAAGGAGTTTGTGCAAGGGTCCAAAAGCACAGGAGTGAAGCTCACACTGGTATAAGGTTTTCTGATTCTTGGATGCTGGCACAAAACTGGGAATTTTAGTCCCTGGAAGCTGGCATACAGTGGTCATATAACTTCCAGAGACCTCTAGATATCGACACGGAAGCTTAAGGGAGCATCCAGGGTTTCTGAGGAAGATATGAAAGTGTTGGTCCTTGGATGCTCGCACAGAGTGGTCCTACGAGTGTCCAGGCCATCCTAGACACACACATAGTAATTGGAAGAGAGAACCCAAGGGTTTTGGAGTAGATCTTGTGAGTTAGACCATGGACGCACACACAAAGTCTTCTTGAGAGCGTCTGAGAATTTACAGACGCCCTCACACAGTGTCCAAGAGAGCGTCTAGAGATTTTTGGATGCACGCAGTCAGTTTTGTTGAGATCATCGAGGGTTTTGACTTTGGGTTTGAAAGTTGGATTCAGTTGGCTTCAATGATCTAGTAGATCTGGGTTTCTCTCTGCTGTTATATAGATCAATAAATTTGTTTTGTAAATTTCCATTTCAAATATATGTCTTGGGCTCATTGTACTCTCTGCTAAAAACATTTTATGATGATCTATTAAAGAAGAAGATTTGAAAGGATTTCCCCCTAGTGGGGTTTTTCCCTGGTCTTGGACCAATCTGCTGTCTCTTATGGTTGTGATGTTGTCTTCTTTGTCATTTCATATATTTTTCTTTCTTTAGTTACTTTTATGATTGGTTGTAATGCTAATAATTGGATGAATTGTTAATGAAGACATAAATTGGTCTAAAGTAACTGATACAACATAGATAAATTAGAAAAATTAACATGGAATCAGAGTTGAGGTGAAGGACAAGCCCAAAAGAAGACAAGCATTGAAGCCCTCATTTTCAGGAAAGCAGATTGCCTAGTCAAGGTCAAGATGTCGTCCTCTACCTTCAAGGAACATGAAAAATTGAGTGATGCATCAAACTTTGCTGCATGGAAAGTCAGATTGGAGATCATAACTGACAACAATGATGTGTTGGAATACAATTCAGGCAAGGATTTTTTACTGTCCAGAAAATGCTTCCGCTTCCCTTAATAACATGTTCAAGAAATATGAGTCAAAAGCAAAGCAAATTATAGCTAATGGTTTACAATATCATTTACTTACATATGTTTTGAATCTAAGAGACATGTATGACAAGATAACTGACATGTATGAAATCAACAACTTGGATGAGATCATCACCTTGAAACATCAATCATGGAAACCAAGATGAACAAAGGAGAATCTATTTAATCCTACATTATGAGGATCTCTCGCCTTAGAGATCAATTATAGAGGGTTGGAAAAAATGTTCCTGACAGGGAACTAGTAGTTGTGACTTTTATAGGTCTCCCTCCAATTTTGGAAACCTTCATTACTACAATCAGCAAGAACAATGTCCTTCCATCATTTGATGAATTTGTTGGGAAGCTTACTAAAGAAGAATCGAGGATGATAGCAAGAGGAAGGATTCAAAAGCATGAAGAAGGAGAGTCCGTTGTATATATAACTCATAACAAAAGGAAGAAAGCAAAAGGAAATCCATCAAGGAAACATCCTTCTCAAAATAAAAAAGGAAGGAATGACAGATCATTATCTCATATTGAATGCTACAATTTCCATAATAAGGGTCATTATGCATGAGACTATCTCGAGAAGAGAAAGAGGCAATGTTACAACACCAGATTTAACAACAATAACAAAAGAAGAAATCATAATCAAAGGAATAACTACAATAGAAGATATGAAAGAAGAAGAAGAGACTCCTCAAGTGATCGTGAAGAAGATCATCCTCCTCAAAAGAAGTCAAGGGCTCCCAAGTATGAAAGTAATGCTGTAAATAAATATGAATACATTCTTATTTCTTCCCTTACCAGTTCTTCTCCACCAGATTGGATGGATAGTTGGTTGGTTGATATTGGGGCCATTCATCATTTCTTTGCATACAAGGAAGTCCTCTCTAATATGGTAGAGAGGGAGACTAAGCTGAAGATCATTCTTAGAGACAAATCTACTCATCCCATGAAAGGCTTAGGGTTTGTCAAATTTCATCTAAAATTATGGGGAATCAGTTCCGTTGCATGATTTTATGTATGTACCAAGATTAATGAAGAATCTGGTATCTGTATCCACATTGGAAGATAAAGGGAAGAGGGTTGAATTCATCAAAGGAAATGTTTTGACTTGGCCTGTTGATTCACCTATGAGAGATGCATTCACATTAGGATTGAGATTTGAAGGACTCCATAGAGTCATTGGAAGGCCACTTCTAACATTGGTTCATAATATCAATCATTTGAGAGAGTTATGGAACTGCAGATTGGCTCATCTACACTATTATGCACTTTCGAAGTTGAAGAAATTTCTCTCAGGTATCCCCAGTGTTCAAGCTCATCATGGTGGAGGTTGTCCACGTTGTGTGAGTGCAAAGAAAACAAGGGGACCATTTTCCTCTAGTAAGAATAAGAAAAATGACATCCTCGTTTCATTCATTCTGATATATGCGGTATGATGCATGTAAATTATATTGGTGGTCATCTATACTACATCACCTTTATTGAAGGCTTCTCAAGAAATACATGGATATACTACCTTAAGCATAAGGATGAAGCCTTTAAAATATTCAAGGAATTCAAATCCTTGATCGAAAATCAATAAGGAAAGAGAATCAAAGTCTTTAGGTCTGACAGTGGAGGGGAATACATGCCAAATGAATTCATGGGATTTTGCAAAAAAGAAGGGACTGAGAAGGAAACGATTGTGCCATATACTATTGAACATAATGGTTTAGTTGAAAGGAAGAATAGGTCTATAGTAGAATCTTCCCATGCCATGATCCATGATCAAAAGGTACCAAAGTTCCTTTGGGCAGAAGCCACATCTACTGATGTATATGTTCAAAATAGGGTGCCTCATCAAGTGTTAGAAAAAAATACCCCCAAAGAAATATTCATAGGTGTCGAGCCTGATATTAGCCATCTTTGTGTATTTGGATGCCTCATATGTTTTCACATTTCGAAGGGTAAAGGGAACAAATTGGAAGCTATAGGAGGAAAAGGTACGTTTGTGGGTTATTGTGAAATTCTAAAGCATATATAATATATATTCTTGGTCAGAGGAAGGTCGAAATCAGCAGGGACATAACTTTCGATGAAGATGTAGCTCTTGGAAAAGCAAGAGATATTCCTCTGCCTCCTCCTCCCAAGGAAGAGAATGATGACTAGGATATTCTAGATGGTCCTTCCATACCAAAGTTCAATATGGCTGACGATCCCATGGAGCCTATGGATCTGTTAGATCCTCCTCCAAGTGTCCTACTAGGAAGATACCACTTTGGCTCCAAGATACTCTACACAATGCTAAAAGAATTATTCCCATTCATAGATCATTCAGAGAAAGGAAGAAACCATGCAAGTATCAGGGATATCTTGCAGCCATGAGAACTATGATTCAGGCCGAACTGTCCTCATTCGAAGAAGTAGTAAAAACACAAGTTTGGAAGGATGTTATGGCTGAGTAATATGAATCGATTGTGAAAAATGATGTATGGGATGTCATATTCGATAATTTCCCTTACTGCTAGTCAAGGATGGACTCTTCATTAGATGGATGTACAAACAAATTTCTTGCATGGCATGTTACAGGAAGAAGTATATGTTGAACAACCACAGGGATTTAAAGTGGAATATCAAAGAACACATGTTTGCAAGTTGAAGAATGCATTGTATGGATTGAAGTAAGCTCCCCGAGCTTGGTATGAACACATTGACAATTACTTAATGAAGTTGGGATTCATAAGAAGAAATGTCGATCCCAACCTATACTTCAAGGTAGTCAAAGTTATGCCAATGATCTTAGTTTTATATGTTGATGATATATTCTTGATAGGTAGTAAGCCTTTGATGATCGAGTGTAAGAGGGAGCTAGCCTTTGAATTCAAGATGAAGGATCTTGATCTCATGCATTACTTTCTAGGCCTTGAGGTATGGCAAAGGCTTGGCGATATTTTCCTTTCAAAAGGAAAATACGCTGTAAAGATGATGGAAATATTTGTGATGATTGAACGCAAATCCATGGCTACACCGATGGAAATGAAATTCAAGAAATTATGTGGAGAAGCTGCAGGACCTAATTTGGAAAATCCATTTGACAACTGATTCGGGATCTGATGTTCCTTGTGAACACCCTCTAGATATATGCTATGCAATAAACACATTGAGTCAATTCATGACTAAGACCCTCCATACACATTGAATAGTTTCCAAGCACGTATTGAGATATTTGCATGGGTCGATCACACTTGGCTTGATATATTCTATCGGAGAAGTTCAACTTCATGGATATACTGATGCTGACTGCGCATAAAATGTTTAAAAAAAAAAGAGTACATTTGGATGTTGTTTTAGCCTTGGATCTGCCATGATATCTTGGATGAGCACGAAACAAAAAGTCTGTAGAATTGAGCATCATCGAATGATAATACATTTCTGCTAGCATGGCTAGCTGCGAAGTAGTTTAGTTAAGGAAGCTCTTTGGAGAGCTAATTGAGCAATTCCTAGACACTACAATGATATATTGTGAAAACAAGAGTGGGATCCATTTGGCAGAGAATCACGTGTGCCATGACAAGTCTAAGAAAATTGAGATTCAGTATCATTATATTTGAGACATGGTACAAAGAGGAGTTGTCACAGTACATCACATATCGACAGATGAGCATATTTCAAATATTCTTACCAAGACATTACTCAAAGGAAAGTTCTTGGTCTTCAGAGGGAAACTATCACTGATGGATGTGTCCCCTCTGGATAAGGGGCATCGTTGATCAAGGACATTGAGCCAACTCTTCCTACCTTGTTTGAGCTCCTAAGGTGAGGAATTGAGATAGAGGACTCCCAGGGTTGAGGGATATCTAGACAATAGGGTACTGATTAGGTGCTCAAAATTAGAAAACTAAAAGTGGCATAATCTCTATAAACTCAGATTCAGATCGAAGTGCTCATCATCCTTATTCCAACGGCGCAAACGACACTCGAATCTGAGATCATATGAAGAAGTTAAAGCAAGTCAAAGTTTAGATTTGACTTGGACACATGGTAGGAGTGGATGACATGGTAGGACCCTTCAGCGAATGGGGAGGTGCCAAGTGGCAGGCCACCGTTGGCCACACATTTCAAAAATCACATGTCGTAAGTGGGTCAGTGTTAAAGAATCGACCCTAGAACAAGCTAGGGTGTGATGTGATGAATCTGCCCCTAGCATACATGGGTTGTGATGCGATAATCAAAATCACACATCGCAGAAGTGTAGAGTCACGTATATCTGTTACCCCCTTGACTCCACTAATTGTGAATTGTGATGGATCCCAGATACGATAAGATTATGGGTTCCAGTTAATAGTTTTGCTGGGTCCGATGTATCGCAACCGCACATCGCCCTGTCGCGTTCACAGACCATAAGGCTGCCGGTTCTCGGCCGATTGTGATTTGCGATGGAAAATTTGGTGCCGATAGATTATGGACCATTGCACGACAAAATTTTCACCTAGTTAGTGCAATTTTGGAGCGAAATTGTAGGTTCATGCCAGAAATGGTGCAATTTGTGGAGCGAATATTGGGAGAACTAGGAGAGGTCATAACTTCTTCGGTTTTCTACCAAATTGGTTGTAAAAAGAGATTAGATAGCCATTTTTTGACATTCTGGACTCATTGGAGCAGTTTTCAAAAGTCTTTGATCATTGTAAACACATACTTTTACACTTTTGAGCATAATAGAGAGACCTAAGCCATTGGAAGCGGGACCAAGGAGACGTAGCCCAGGAGGGGTGAACTCCTTTATCATGTTCCTATTGTAATGTGTTTTTGATGTTGTTCTATACATGTTTATGTTGTTGTTCAATCTCTTATTTATGTTAAATTGCTCACAAAATTAACATAAAAACTCATTTTTCACTTGCAAAAATTCATGAATCCTTAAGAACAATGAAAGCAATTTGTTTCTAATATGAGGAGGATCTTAGCACAACAATCTAATATTCTAAATTAGATCAGGTACTCACCTATCTATTATCTATTAGGTTGAAGATGTTTCTACCCTATCTTCATAGGGTTGGAGAATGTTGCTCCCCTGTCTGGTCTTTGTAGAGTATACCCCAATTGGCATCATATCCACAAGCAGGGCTTGTTGGGAATACCGCTCCTCGTTTCTTCAATGAGTTGAGAGTGTACTTGGGGTGTACAACCCAAGTCGATTATGATGCAGGTGTTCTACCACATGACTATTAAGGGTCATTTTTGGGAAGATAGGTAGGCAATAGGATTGGGTTGAGAGTTGATCCCCTTTTGATGTTCCGGGTTGAGGATGAGCTCCCCAATGAGAATACAGGGTTGCATATTTGCTCCCCTTGTATGATGAGTTATCCTATTGCTTGATATGGGTGGAATTTGTTGCTACTTGATTCTTCTTATTTTAGATTTGAGAAAGTTTCAACAGATAGAGTTGAGCAGAGATAGTCAAATCATGACCATAACATGAATAGATGACATGAAGATCAACTGACAGATATTGGTAGGTGGAATTCTTCTTAGTTGAGAGGGAGCATTAATTTTTTCAACTAGGCTCAAATTACACATTGGATAGCTTAGATGAATGAGATTATGCTTTCATTAAATCCATCTTTTTGAGAGGACCAAATCGACCTAAATATCACCCTATTTGATTAAGCGAAAGTTGATTTTTGAATTATTTTATTCATACATGTATTATGGAATGGGTCGGCCCTAAGCACATGTGAAATTGGTTAGATTGGCCTCAAACCCAAGTGGACCTTCATGAAAGCCTATAAATAGAAGCGACCTCAAGCTCGTTTCGTCATATTGATCAAACCATCTTCTATTCTTCTCTTTTGTCTTGGTTCGCAAAGGTCTGACGGAAGGAGTTCGTGCAAGGGTCTGAAATCACAGGAGCGAAGCTCACACTAATATAGGGTTTTTTGATTCCTAGATGTTGGCATAGAAATAGGCATTTTATTCCTTAGGCACAGGCACATAGTGGTTAAGACAACATCTAGATACCCCTAGAAATTGTAGCAAAAGCTTAAGGGAGCGTCCAGGGTTTCAGAGGAAGATATGAAGGTGTCGGTCCCTGAACACTCGCATAGAGTGGTCCTGAGAGCATCCAGGCCATCTCGGATGCACGCATAGTAACCAGAAGAAAGCGTTTAAGGGTTTCAGAGAAGATCTAGTGAGTTTGACCCTAGACACATGCACAAATTCTTCCCAAGAGCATCTAAAAAGTTACAGACGCCCTCACACAGTGGCCGAGAGAACGTCCAGGGAGTTTCAGATGCATGCAATCAGTTTTACTAAGAGCATCCAGGGTTTTGACTTTGGGTTTGATAGTTGGATTTAGTTGGGTTCAGTGATCTGGTAGATCTGGGTTTCTCTTTGCTATTATATAGATCTATAGATTTGTTTTGTAAATCTTTGTTGCAAACATATGTATTGGGCTCATTATACTCTCAGCTAAAAACTTTTTATGATGATCTATTAAAGAAGAATATTTGAAAGGGTTTCCCCCTTGTGGCGTTTTTCCCTGATCTTGGACCAATCTATTATCTCTTATGGTTGTGCTATTGTCTTCTTTGTCATTGCATATATTGTTATTTCTTTAGTTACGTTTATGATTGGTTATATTTCTAATAATTGGTATTCCTTGTTAATTAAGAAGTAAATTGGGCTAAAGTAACTGATACAACATAGAAAAATAAAAAAAATCAACAGAGGTAGTTGGGTCTTGAGCTAGTTTCACTTGGAAAAAATCACTCTCATACACCCAAGAATCCTCCGATAGTGGAAGAAAAGAGAGATGAAAGAGTGGGAGATCTTATCAAGTTGTTGCTCAAGGAAGCACTTGTGTGATAGAGGAATGAGATGATGGAAAATTCAGCCTAGATCCTTTGATGACTTCCAACAACAACTGATGCACCTTCAACTAGTTACAATTTTGGAGGTGTGATACCATTGAAGGTACAAATTAAATTTGATACCCCTATATATAAAGGTCAAATATATTCATATGTTCTAGAGAAATGGTTAAATTTGTTAGAGGGCTATTTCTCTATCCAAAATTTTCCCAAAATGAAAAGATAAGATTTGTGCCCTTGAAATCCCTTCCCCATGTCAAAGGTTGGTGGGGAGGATATTGGTGTTGGCAATACTAAGTGGGGGGGTGAATCAATATTTATTTTTAATTGTTATTTTTACCAGTTATATCACCTATTATTAGAACACAAAATGAAAATAAGAATAAATACTTTTATTAATAAGGAATAAAGAGGACTTCAATCCTCTTCTTTAAAGTAAGTACAATATAATGTAGGGCTCCAACCCTAGATGAAGACACCAATCTCCAATCCACCCAGCTCCAACTTGTACATTTCCAAGCACCGACTTGGACTTCATGAGGCTCCAATCTCTAGGGTTTCAACCCTATCTTCCAAGGCTTCAACCTTGTCACTATGAGGCACCAACCTCTAGGGCTCCAACCCTGTCTCTGGTATAGGCTCCAACTTGGTCTCTTGAGGACTCCTATCCTCTAGGGCTCCAACCCACTGCTTCAATTTTTCAATATAAGTTTAATGGTTCTTCAAGGCTCCCACTGTCTTTTGTAACCAACCTTGACAATATCTTCACCTTCATCACTTCCCTCAAACAATCTCCAAGCCACTTAGCTCATCAATGACAACTTTGTCTTCTTGAAGGCATCTCCACAACTCTTCATGGTACCTAAACAAAATTCTCCAAGGTCAACTCATGATGACATCAACAATGCATCATGGTCTCCAATAATGTCTCTAGTAGGCTACTAGATGACTCTCCAAGGTATGCTCAAGATCAGCTCCAACTGCTCTACAAGATTCCAAGGTCAAATTCTATTATGCTTCGAATTGTCTTCAATAATCTCAAGCCAAGGTTTGAGCTTAAGATATGATTGTTCTTCAAAGTAGCACCAAGTTCGAGACTTGAAGTGATGATCTAAGAAAGTGATTGTAGCTCAAAGATCCAAGGTGTAGTCTGATTAATATCCCTCACATGAGCCTTTACCCAAGCTCATCATGATGACAACAATCCTCTATAATAGTTGTTGTTATGAGATGTCACCTTTTATCCCACTGCCCAATAGGTCTGGGTCTTGTTGTTATATGTTTGGGCTAAAAAAAACATCCACAACACCACAGGTATCCAGACTGTTGATTGGTTCTAGTCTGAGATTGAGGTTCGAGGAGACTGTCAACAAGTCTATAATTGGTGATTGTTCCTTACACAAGTCGACTTACCCAAAAACCAATATATTTACCACATCTACAAGCTCCTTTAGTCAAGGTGAACCACAAAGACTATCTACTACAGATCTAAGGCACAAATCTGAGCCTTCAATAACAAATCCTTGTTGGGGATTAACATTGAGAGGGAGAGGGGGAGGGGTGAATCAATATTTACAAATCAATAACTTTTTCCATTTCATAATCAACTTTATATGCGCTACTTTAGTGAAGGGAACTTGTGTGTGCACACAATTGTTCTTAAGGAAACCAACATATATCCAGTGAACTTGTGATTTAGTTAATTCATCATATGTTGATCTTTAATCAGTGCATTAGTACTTTATTAAACATTAAATGATAACCATGTGTAGTGATAACATAATAAACCATCACACATAAGCAACACACATGAACACCAAGATTTGAGGTGGAAACCCAATGAGGGAGAAAAACCACCTGCTGTTGTTGTCTCTGTCTTATTTTTAATATGAAGAATAATTTGTTTACAATCTTGTACTGATGCAGACTCGTCCCAGTACGCAAGAACCCACCTACATAAGGCTACAACCTTCTCTCATTTTCCTGCTTCTCCTGGAAGGGAGCTACAACCCCTAGCTCTTGTACTAGCCGATATGTTCACTAGTACGTATGCACCGACCTACAGAAGGCTACGACCTTATATCTTCCTCCAGGGACCATGTTTCATAAATTTTCAGACTGGATGCTCTTGGTACACAACACAACAATATGAATGCCTCGTTTCATCAAATTTTCAAACTGGACCCATTAGTAACATTGAAGCTCAAAATCAATCACCACTGCAATACATTCAACAAATACATCTGCATAAACCAATATTGAAACCCAATCATCAATCTTTGATATAACTGAAGCCCAACCATCAATCTCTGAATCAACCATAACTGAATCAATCAATCATTGAAACCTCTGACACACTAAATCAAACAATCACTGAACCTTAAACACAACTAAATCAATTATTCATTCAAACCTTAATCAAAAGTCAACCAATCAACTCGAACAGACAGATCATTGTAACCAACACACAAATTTGAACCCTAAACACTACATCAATAACCAGAACCAACTGTAACCTCAAAGATCATGTGTCAGAATGTATACGCTACTTCAATGAAGCCAACCTGCATGTATACGCTACTTCCTTTACCAAAACCTGCGTATACCTCCAAAATTACTGAATCGTAAAAACCTCTAAATCAAAACTATACCAACCAGTAACAATTTGAAGATCTACTATCAAATTGCAGATATCTAAATAGACAACAACAAAGATCACTCTTCTCACTTAATCAATCAATCAATCAGACTCAATCTCCTCATTCATTTCTAATTTTATATCTAAGAAGACATCATTGACAGACAACAGTAAAACAACACTGATCAGATAGACTAGTCATCTCTGAACAACCAGATTTTCTTTTGCATACGCTACTTGGAAGTGCCGAACCAGCTTGTGTACCTTCCTTCACCAAGGCGAACCAGTGTATAGATCTGCAGATAAAAACTTATAACTTCGCAACTATTACAATCTTCAAATATACCCATATCATAGCATTTAAAGCACAAAACATTTGTTAGCACTCAGATCTAGCCTATCCATTATCAGATATCACAATGACAAGTCATTATGATCCTGATCCATCATTAGATCTCATAATCAAACATTTAGGTGCATACTTAGTCTAGATCAATCAAAGCATTAGAAACCCATAACATGCATAATTTCTTTTGATCTAAAACTTCATAATATATTCATTACTTGTGCACTTAGCCCTTTGATCTTCTCCTCCTATATAGTTTTAGCCTTTCTCAATACCTTAGACCAAAACAACACTTAGAACTTGTGGTATTCTTGGATGGGATCAAATAACTGTTACTCCGATCAATATTGTGGGCTAATACCATGGTATTGATCTTTGGTATTCTTTCACCTTAATTTTTCATCCCATATACGCTTTTCCTCTTGTGAAAGTGCATGCATACATATATTCTCTTTTTGTACAGTGAACCCACGTGTATATGCTCTTTTTGTACATTGAACTTGTGTATAGAACTTAACGTACTTGAAACCATCCTTTTTGTTCAACTTCTTGATTCTGATATGTAGTCCTTTGCTCCAACATCCTATTCTTCTATACCATTGCCATTTTACCTTTGAATTGACCTGTTATAATGTGATTTGCCATCATACATCACTTCTAAACTAATTTCTTTGAACTGCCCTACATTTTGTCACATCTATAAACACAATTTCCATGCATTCTATCACATCCTGTTTATAATTTTATCAATTAGTTCATTCATCAAATATCAAGGACAACACACACTAACAATCTCCCTGTATCAAACCTTTTACCATTATTCTCTTCCATCATTCTGTCACCTTTGACCTGTAGATTCATCTATGTTCCATCATTTTTTCACCTCTGATATGTCTTGTAGATTCATCTAGTTGCCATATACTTATTCTGCTACAAGTGGGTTTCCATCAAGCACAACACATGCATCATAATGCCAACAATTCGAGCTCAAAAAATAACCTTCTACAAGGCTGCAATTTGAGGTCGAATATAGGTGATTGTTTGCTATATTTTTACTGAACCAAGCTAAAAAATAGATTGTGTGTCCTCAAGTCCAAGGTCTGTAGCATATGATTGAAGCCTCAAAAAATTGTCCAACTCTTTTTACTGCTACCACATATTTGCAATCCCACAAGTTTGAGTTCCATTGTTTGCTTCACATCACTGTAACTCCAAACTAAAATCTGAGGTGATTCTCCACTGTTTTGTGACCACAGGTCCGAGACATAGTGTGAGGTAACTATTTACTATTATTAAAGTATATTTCAACACCCAAACTTGAACTCCTTGGCTCAAACAATAAGTTTCTTGATCTCCTCAGCTTCCTTCCTTTTCTGTGTTACTTCTCTGTATTTTTCACCGAATTTTATGCCTAAAATGATGAGTTTAGACTTGTATTTATATTGTTTTTGAGTTATAATGAAAAGTCACGTCTATTGGAGGAGAGGCCGACATGTATAGGTAGGCTTATGTTGACTATCATTAAGGAATATAATTTTTAACTTAGAAAAACATTTTCTCTCAATTTATGAGGAGTTTGAGGACAAGTAATAGCTCATTGGAAAGAGGAAAAAATCTTCTATAAACCTATGCCAATTCCACCTTTAGATGAGTTCATTTTTCCATCCATAAAATTATATTTCGTGAAATTTCATAATTATTTTATTCATGGAATCCTTTAGGATTTTATGTTTAGGCCTCCTTCATCATAGACTTAGGCCATCAAGTTGTTAGGATTAGGCTATCTAAGGCTCCATTCATGTAGAGCTCCAAATGCGACCTTCAAAAATCATCGATGCCATTATTACCTTCACTAAGGAAAAGGGTTAGGGTTTTGTTGCAGTGGTTGCAACAACCTCCAAAATGTTGGCCTATACTCAAATTTTAGAGCCTACTTTGGATCCTATGAACAATCATTCCTTAGTCACATATTGGTAAGCGGATGATCTCAAGCTTCCCTTTCTGATATTAAAAGTCGTTCATGATTTTATCTTTCTACAATACGTGTCATCTTTGGGGATGAGGATTATCACTTGTTATGCAAAGGGAAGTTTGTTTTGATTCAAGGGGAAATCAACCCATCCTCCCTTAGCATTCAAAAATACGCAGTGGTTTCCTCCAGTGTCCTTCCCTCAGGCGGAACCCACTGTCTCTAGAAACCGCACAGTTTTTTCCCTCAACTAACCAGTTTTCCTTGCATCCTGAAAATGCATAGATGTGTCCTCCAAGGGCCTCATCCCACAGCAGTGTCTTGCATCCTAAAATTGTGCAATTTTTTCCCTCAGCTGTCCTGTCTACCTTCCATCCTAAAATTGCACAGAGGCATCCTCCTAGGATCTCATCCCATAGTAGTGCCTTGCATCCTAGAAATGCACAGTTTGTCCCCCAGCCGCTCAGTATGCCTTGCATCCTGAAACTGTGCAGATGTGTCCTCCCAGGGACTCATCCCATAACAATCACTTCCCACTGAAACTACGCAGATGTGTCTCTCAGTAATCACAAGAAGGATGACATGCTAGAGGAATCTCAAGGAGATGAGGAGGAATATAATTAGACCAAGGAACCCAAGGTATGATAGAAGTTTAGGACCACATGAAAACTCCATCTGATGCATAATCCTTTGGAGGGTAGGTATGGAAAATGAAGCACATATTTTGAAATACACCTCTTAGTGTAGCTTGAAGGACTAATAATTTTCATGTAATTCCGTCTTCAATGACATGCATGGTTGTAAGCATTGAACGTCATTCCATGTGTTTCCTCTATGTTTCCTACTCCCTTTCTTTTGTTGGACCAATTTTCATCTTTTGACATGTTTGGTTTTTATGTCATGTTTTTGAACCATTCTAGTGACCATGAAGGTTGGTTGGTCTTTGTGTATACAAGTTTTACTAGCCATGTGAACACCTATCACTCTCATACACAAAGTTGTAAGTATTGTCGTGCAAGTGTTGTCATGGTCATCCAAAGGTCTATCCCAAGTGTTGCACTTGTCGCTTTTAGCTCTTGAGAGTCCCACAAAGGGTCATGGTTTGATTTGTTGTCCCAGTGGTCAATGTTATCATGTTGTCAAAGTATGCTAAGTGTGTGATCACAATGTCAAAGTTCTAACAAGATCGCTTGCCTCTCACACTTAGCTATTTTCCTGAAAATCTCTCCGACTGAACAACCCCACTTCACAAGACCCCGACTGAGATGCACTATGTAGTCTTGGCCAACAATGGTGTTGATTTGCTTCCTGTAACTGTGTAATGCTTGAGGTTTTCCTCTGGGTCAGTTTCACTGCACAATCCCAAAGGTGAGCAACCTTTCTTCCTTCCCAAAACTGTGCATAAATTGCCTCAATGCCCGACCTGAACTGTGCACTTCAAAATATCAGTCAAATGGCTTTCTTCTTGTTTGCTGGAGCCCCACATTGCAAAGAGACCTAAGCCTGCACTTCTCCCAAAAACTGTGCAAAAGTGTCCTCCCAGTGACCTCCCTCATGCAGGACTCACTGCTCTAAAAAGCTATGTAAAACTGTCCTTTGGTCTCTCTGATGTCTTACCTTGTCTTCCCTTTGGAAAATGCGCAGAGGTGTTCCTTAGTGCCCCACCTTGCAGTTTTCACTAGTGACCTCAACTACGGAATCCTGCCTTCCAGTGACCACTATGTAGTTTCCCAACAGTGCAAACTATGACCCAGATTTCCTCAGCCAAGTCTGAACTACGCTTTGTGCAATCTCAGTGGCTAGTCCACCTCCCTGTCACCTGGAATTGTGCATTGCGTAGTTGCTGGGCCCTCTTCCCAACCTGTCATCTTTCCCAGACCCAGATCATGGAAAAAAATGCATGCATATTAGGCTAGGAGGTTTTGGATTTGATGTCATCCTATCATGAGTGAATTACAGGAACAGGTACATTGATGGATCATGGCGAGACTATGAACAAGATAAAGGAGGAGCGAACATGTTAGTAGAATTACTTGTAGTTGGATGGATGAGAGAAGCTCAAGTGAAAGGAACACATGCACACAACCATCTTACAAGACCAAGACCATTGAATACACCACAACATCAAGCCATGCAGAGGAGAAGACAAAGAACACCCAAGAGTACATCCATAACTTAACAACACAGTAGCTTGACGTGGCCACAACAACCAGCTAGTACATGTCAACAGTGTCATGTCAAGTTGTGTCATGAGTTATCAAGGCCACATCACTATTATGGGCCATATCTGTTGTAACTGAATGTAATGTAATGTGGACGTCCAATGGACACACACATGAATATGAAGAGTCATGTTAGTTGAAAAGTCATGGGAAGTTGAATGGTGATGAGGGTAGTCTAAGAGACACGAGGGTCAAGCATCACCCTTGGCTATATATACCCCTCCCATTGTATGAAGAAGGAATTTTCACCTTGGCTCCTCCCACATAGTCTTGAGAGTAGACAATTAGTTCTTTGAGGAGTGAGGAGTGGCTCCAACATCCCACTACTGGGACTAGTGCTGTATGGTGTAAAATTGTGTCTTGGGGCTTTTGCTTAATTCAAAAGCTTGTTAAGGCCAACACATTTTCATGCATGTTTTGTAGATGATTGTAAGATTATTCTTTCATCATTTCTAATGCATGTTTGTTTCACCTATACTAATTGTAGGTTTTAACCCCGTACAGAAATTACCTGCATACGAATTCTAAATCACAGAAAAATAAACAATGCGAGAGCATAACACATAAAAAACACATATGCACAGAGATTT
>APFE030260445.1:0-15590 GCA_000404065.3 Pinus taeda | reverse complement strand
TATCATGAAGGATTTTAGTGTGATGGACTTCATGAGAATATGCTACATACTTAATGAAGATTATCTACTTAAATAAAGCTAGAAATCAGGTTGTGTATATTGGGTGTAGAGGAGATGGGGACAGGGCGTTCTGCTAAGGTACTATGTTGTGAAAAGGTCACTCATTCAAAACTTCGTACGAAAAATCCTGCCATGATAAAGGTTGGTGTGGTGTTGGCTTATTGGGGCCTGACCTAGGTTCAGAGGTGATTTAGCCAAACAAATCCTCGCACTACTGGCCCTTTCGACAACAATCTATAGAGCGCGGACTGAGGTCTCACCCAAAGTAGTATAGGAGGGTGCTAGAACTAGGTTTCCATGAATTGGATATGTCTGATGAGCTCAAGTTGGATATGTCTGAAATGTTGCCTTCACGCATCCCTACTCAGGGACCGAACATTGTTATTACCCAAGTCCTTACTAGTATTCCACTATTAGTTGATTAACTTAGCCTACTTGTAAGCGTTAAGTTATACTTAGCAATATAAATCATTCATACAAGTGTGCATAGTAAATAAATAGTATAATTGCAATTTATATCAAACATGTAATAACCCAAGAACAGATACATGGAATTAAGATAAAACTTCTCTTTATTATTATCTTCCTTGGTTACAGACTCGACTTTGTCCTATGCACTCAACTATAGGGGTCTGCGCACTCACCTGTGAACAATTAGGCCTATGTGCATTCTACTGCAAAGCCTTATCCTACCCTACAACCCAAGACACACTTAGACTCTTGCTCTTTGCTTCTACTTCCTATCTATTACTTCATTATCTTTTACACTTAGAGCTTCACTCTATTTATACGATCCCATGGTCCGTGGATCATGGGTAGGCCGACATTACATTGAAAAACTAGGGCAGACAACCCTATGACTCTAACATACTTCTGTGCCTGCAATTCACACGGCTTTACAACATCATTCAATAAAAACATGGGCTTTAAGCCCAAAAACATGCCTTGGGGGGATTCCATGCCCAACAGGCCCCCAACACAAACATCATGACTCACCCTCGAGTCACTCAGTCGGCATGGCAATCTTGGTGTGGTGTTCCTCTAACTATTCTTGAACTATACTGAGGTTCGAAGCGCACTAAGTTATTGCTTGCTATATCTGTTGTATTCGTTGTTCTGAGACCTCTCTATCTGAATTGTTTCCATACATTTATACCAGTATCTGCTACATAATTTTATAGTCCCATGCCTTTTTCCAGCTCCTCGGAGCGCAAAGACTTGTGCTTCAGATGGCTAGTCAGATAGTCGACCCACCCATGTAGGGCTTCAAGTAGCTAGCATTCACTTTGCCTGGGAAGGGTTCTCCATTTAGTTTGATTAGCTAGACCGGACCTCCATCTGTGACCTCCTTAACCATGTATGGTCCCAGCCAATGCATTCTGAATTTTCCTGGAAATTTTTCAAACTTACTGTCATACAGCAACACTAAGTCATTTACCTTGAAGGTGCGCAACTTAATATGGCGATCATGCTAGGCCTTTTCACACTGCTTTTGTACCTTCTAATGAAAACTAGCCAAGAATTGTTCCTCCTAAAGTTCTTCCAATTGCATAAGCCTTTCCTCCAGAGCTTCGCGGTCCATCATCCATATGAGCACTATCATGCGCAGACTAGGTACGATATATTCGATTGGCATGATAGCTTCCACACCATAAACTAACCGAAAAGGTGTTTGTCTTGTTAGTTTCTTGCACGTTGTTCGATAAGCCCATAGCACTGCAAGTATACGCAGGTCCTAATCGCTTCATTGCACATTGCACACTTTGGTCAGCGGAGTCTCAAGTATTTTGTTGAATGCCTCTACAGTCCCATTGGCTTGTGGGTGATACGGTGTACTTTTCTGATGATACAGCTGGAACTCTTCTATAAGCACGCTGATGGGTTTTTTCAAGAAATGTGTTCCGTAATCACTTATTAAGATTTTTGAACAACCAAATTGGGTCAACACATTTTCAAACAAAAACTTTACAGCCATAGTGGTCGTGCAGTCTTTGACCAGCTCGTAGCGCGCGCCTGTATTTCCCTGAGGTTTGATAGGTCCCACAAAGTCAATTGCCCATTTCTCAAATGGTTGCAGTGTCATTTGTGGATTCAACGGCATCTCATCCCTTCGTGATGGTTTTCCGATCCTTTGACATATATCGCAGGCCATCACAACCCTCGTGAAGAATCTTTTGTGCGGTCACTCATCCTCCATACTGTCCTCCTGCAGCGCCCCCATGTGCTTCCACGAGGATTTGATTTCGTTCAAATTCAAGTACGTATCTTCACAGTATCTCATCATTTCCCATTTTGTACAGTGCCCCACGATGACAGAAAAATTCACCGCATGCACCACCAATTCTTCTTCTACTGGACAGATTATTCCTTTGGCATAGTCCCTATTGTCAGAAAGTGGATTATATCTTCGAAGTTCCCGTCCACGATGTGCATAGCAAAGAGACATGCACCAAGTAATCCTTCTTCCAAACTAGTAGGTTCTTCGCCCGTCTCAATCCACAACAAGTGATCCGATCCTGCATCCAAGCGTCCAGGTTTTACCAAGATCTCAAAGTCATATTCTTAGAACAATAAGAGCCACCTACATATGCGCCCCCCCCAACACAGGCTTATTGACTAAGTAATTTAGCACGAAATGGTCAGTATACATCTTGAAATGTCCTCCTAGCAAACAGTGTCAGTATTTTTGGAGTGCGTACACCATCACCAACCCCTCGCACTTGGTTGTGGAATGGTTCTTCTCAGCTTTGGACAATCTACGACTTGTAAATGTGATAGGATGATCCAAGCCTTCTTTGCCCTCTTGTGTGAGCACTGCTCCCAGCGCGATACACAATGCATCAACATGGACATGAAACTCCACATCCTATTTTGGGAAGACCAGGATTGGAGCGGAGGCCAATTTCCCCTTTATGACATCTATTCTCTTCATGTAGTCACCATTCCAGCAAAATGTGACATCATTTTTCAATAGTTTCTCCATCGGTAGGATCTTCAATCAATGGTCCTCAAACTTCGCGATAGCCTTCAGTTTCTGGAATGTTAATTTTCCATGGATCCTCATCATCCTCCTAAATATTTACATTGTAACACTCCAGTGCATAGCTCAGCTGGGTCACCCATTCCATTTGAAGTGCTTCCATTGGTTCCTAGGGTATTTTGAAGGTAGCTGCTTTTACTGCTTGTAACGGATCATCAACAGTATCCCACCAACAATCTTCAAATTTGAAGGTTAATAGGAATCCTTCGCGCAAGATATCCCATTCACTTGTACCATGGAGGAGCTATGTCTCAATATACCAATTCATGGGTATGACATCCAGAGTACGATAGAACAAATGCACCCATTCAGGTTGCAGCTCTTCCCCGTAGACCTTGGTCCATTTCGCGAGGTGTACACGTGGATCATCCCATTCTTCATATTTATCTATTAGCTACATCTGCAACTTCCCAAATCGTAGGCACATCATCCTTTTGCATCCACACCAGTCCTCAAAACTTCTTTGATTCATAACCCACCATATTGCTGGCGTAGCATACAGTTCCCATTTCAGAGCATCAAAATGTTGTGGTTCTGGAACTTCTCTCTCAAACTTGTTCAGGAAATCATCCACCTCGCTCAACCTATCATACATAGGTAGATCCCTTGCCTCCGTTGTCACGCAGCGCAGTGATCTTACCATCATGTTGCAATTGAGCATGGTTACCTTGTGTAACCGGTTCTTCCATCGTTCTATTTCTTCATCTAAATCTGATGTGCGGGAGCTTTCGTGCTCCCATGAAATCTTGACATCCACTATAGGATTCACCCAATCCTCTTCCCAATAAGTTATCTTGTAGATATAGTCTAGATCGTCATCACGTACTAGCTCTGTGTAGCATTATCCTTCCGCAGGGTCTAAAGGTACCACTATGCGTAGTGACTTTTTCTCAAAAATCATCTTACTCTTCTTTAGATTTATCACTCCTTTCATGTTAGTGGCCCAATGTATTCCTACTAGCATGGGATAGGGATTGTTCTCATCGACAATCTCTATCACTTTGAAATATGCAATTCCTTCAATATCTACCATTATTCCCTATAATCTTCCCACCGATGGGATATTTTGTTGGTTCGCCATTCGCAATTGAATAAGAAGCCATTGCAATGCGGGCCTGCCCATGTGCTCCCATGTCTGCTTTGGCAATACTTCACGTCTGATCCTAAATTTAGAATCACTTGATCCATTTCATATTCCTCGATTTGCGCAGTCAATCTCATCTCCCTTCCTATTCACATTGTGTGCTTCCCGAGCTTCCTGACTAAGCGTGGTTCTCCAGACCTAGCGCACCTAGTGATGAGTTCTTGTAGTTCCTTTACTGCCTTGTTGTTGCACAGCAACTTCTTGCATGTCTCCAGAAAGGTAGTAAGCATTGATGCGTCCATCTCTAGTTCAAGTTTGTCTTTACTACTTGAAGTGGAGGCCTCTGTGAAGCTCTTCTTAGCTTCCAAGAATGTCTCCTTCGCGCGTTCCAAATCGAACTCTGGTTCCTTTGTTGGAGCCTTGCGAACCTAGGCGCTTTCTTCGGGCTGCTTTTCCTTGTCATCTCATGTCGTAATATTGCTTTGGAGCACAATGTTTACATTCGAGTCCTCTTCACACAGCTCAAACCTCATCATTTGCAGAATCTGAGTCAGGGGAGGTTCGAATGTTCCTTTATCGCGCAACCTCGCTATTAGTGTGGGGCAGTCCTTCGTCTGATGATCAAACTAGGTACAATATAAACATGATGCCCTTGTTGTATTTTTACAATCATGGGCATAATGCCCTAGCCCCCCGCAATTGTAACAAATCAGTTGCCCACAACCCCTTCCTAGTCCCACTCCACCTCGACCTCGTCCGTGCCCCTGAAATCCAGTGTGTGCCATCCCTGTATTTTGATAGAGGGCTCGTGTTTTAGCCTGAACTCTATAGGTAGGGGTCCGATCCATCATCAATTCATAACTTCTACAGGTGCACTAATCATGGCCTATCGATCTACATAAATTACATAACAACTATTGGGACGTCTGCATATACTTCTGTAATAGATGGCAGTTATTTGCAGCATGCTTCCCTCCTATCTGACAAATCGCGCACCATAATGCAGGCATCGCGCTCGGTCCTACTTATGCCTCTATCTCAATGGCATTGGCCCTCCTCCCGCCAAGTAATTCACGAAGACTAGACAATGGTCCTTATCATGTCCCTGGCCTTTACATTTTATGCACGATACCTCCTTGTGCGCCTCTGGGTGACTTGTCCTGTCCTATTTCAAACTCTACATCTCTAGACACAAGTTTTTCAACTACGCATGGATCTATTGGACTCCCAAACTATGATCTTGTATTGGGGTCTCGTGCAGTCTCATTACAATCTCCAAGGCTTCGGCCTAGGTGGATAGCTTCTATTGTGACAATGCAGTCCTTAGATGTGGTGTTAGTGGCGCTACAAATCATGCGCAGTGCTGACCATCTGTCAAATTCATGTTGGCTTCACGAATCATTCCCTTCAGTCTCTGACCCAGCTCCCAGGGGGTCTCACCTTGAAGCATCGCGATTTCCTTAAACCCGATAATCGACTGTGCCTCCAATTTTGGCCTACTAAATTCCTTGTTTAGCGCAACTTGGATATCCACAATCCCTACATTTAGATTGTCATTAGAATGCTTAATGTACCATGTCAGTGCGTGATCCTGCAACGCTCTTACCAACATTGCCTTCTTTATGTTGTCATCTGTGACTCCTTGTTCTTCCCATATAGTGTTTACAACGAACTAAAATTGGTCCGGGTCTTCGTTCCCTACTCCTTTGAACACTGGCAAATTTATTGTGCTCGACATATTGAACTGTTGTGGTGGCGGAGGTGGTGTGGGCAGGGATGGGGCTGAAGATGGTGAAACTGGTGGTGGTGTAGGTGGAGGTGGTATGCGCAGAATTCATTGCCTTATCAGACTGATCGCACTTCTTGGTGAAACTTTTGCAAGCTATTCCTCACTTTCTCATCGAGGCAAAATCAAGGGGCTAGTTTCTATTTCTACGCTACCTTCATTTCTATAGATCCTTCCACTTCTCATAGCCCCAAACATCAATTTATTCGCATAACCCACTTTTCACACAGTAGCATTTTAATCCAAGTGTTCAAAGATTTAACGTACTTACCTCGTGGCCCTTTGAGGAAGCGTTGTTCCGCCTTGTTGTAGCTAACAGAACTATCTACCATGAACTCAGTGATAAACCCTCCTATAATTTGATCAAACCAATGGTCCACATCATGTGCAGTCTTATCTTCTAATGCTTCTAGTCTGTGCACCAACTCTAGAGTCCACACAAACGATTTGTCGAGCCTACACCTTCCTTGATTGTCTCCTAGCTTCGTGATCCATTCGTACAACTCAAAAGGGAAGGATGCAAAGAAAATTTCATGGATTTCCATATATAAGGAGCGCTCTAACCACTATTCCTTTGATAATCATAGATTCATGTTTTCTTGCGTAGTGAACTCATGAATTTTTCTATCCAACCACCCTTCAATTTCTTTCTTTGTTGAATTCCACTGACACGACATCAGACATCCCTTATGCAAATCTCGGTCGTGGTAATGGAACCATTTGTTGGCTTGTTGGGGCCTGACCCAAGTTCAAAGGTGATTTTGCCAAACAAATCCTAGTACTATTGGCCTAGAGCGCGGACTGAGCTCTCATCCGAAGTAATATGCGAGGGTGCTAGAACCACATTTCCACACCCTGGAGATGTCTGATGAGTTCAAGTGGTCTGTGGTTTGACCTTGTGTGCATGTCGCTACATGCACTTACCCGTACCTCGCAGCCTAAAATGTTGCCTTCGCGCAGCCCTACTTGGGGGCCAAACACTGTTATTACCCAATTCCTTACTAGTATTCCACTGTTAGTTGATTAACTTAGCCTACTTGTAAGCGTTAAGTTATACTTAGCAATATAAATCATTCATACAAGTGCGCGCAGTAAATTAACAGTATAATTGCAATTTATATCAAACAGGTAATAACATAAGAACAGATACACGGAATTAAGGTAAAAATTCTCTTTATTATTATCTTCCTCAGTTACAGACTCGACTCTGTCCTGCGCACTCAACTGTAGGGGTCCGCGCACTCAGCTGCAGACAACTAGGCCTCTGCGCACTTAGCTACAGTTCCTTCTCCTACCCTACAACCCAAGACACACTTAGACTCTTGCTCTTTGCTTCTACTTCCTATCTATTACTTCGCTATCTTTTACACTTAGAGACTTGCTCTATTTATATGATCCCATGGTCTGCGGACCATGGGTAGGCCGACATTACATTACAAAACTAGGGCGGAAAACCCTATGACTCTAACATACTTATGCGCCCACAATTCGTGGGGCTTTACAACATCATTCGGTCAAAACATGGGCTTTGAGCCCCAAAACATGCCTTGGGGGGATTCCATGCCCAACATGTAGAATAGGCCAAGTGACATCCACAGGTTATTTTAACGGCTTAAATACTCGTGGGTTGCAGCTACTCAAGCCATAGGTTAGGTATGTTAATCATCGCGTGACTAACATTACCTAGCAAACAAAAAAAAGTTAGAAGTAAAGATGCAATACAAATTATGTTGAAAAAAATGGGGTTGGTTAGAAGTAATGAATATAATGGGATATTTTACGAAATTTGTGAAAATGGTTCCATGAAATTATGTGAACATGAGTAGCAAAAGTCTTTCACCAATATACATCATTTGTTTATTTCAATATATGAAAACATATGGCATTGAAATATTTTGGTTAGATGAAAATTTTTATATGGCACTATGTTAGGATCCTACTTTAACCTCCTATATAAAGAGATGGGTTTTTATGTATTGAGGTCATATCTGGTGAGGGTCATGTAGTAATTTGTGAATGTAATAATTGTAAGAAGGATTATTATAAGGTTCCACCTACTAGAAATTTCTTTCTCTAGAATATTTGATGTAATAATTTTAAGAATGATTATTATAAAGTTCCACCTAAGAGAAAGTTCTTTCTCTAGAATATTTGTAGGAGGCAAGTTGAATTATATAATGAAGTAGAAACAATGCAATGACAAGTTTAAACCTGAAGTATATTGTAATTGATGCTTTTCTCAATTGGAATTTCACCTAAGTGAATATTGTTGTCATTAATAAAGGTATAACATTTTATGGTGTTTTAGTTCTTTATTTGTTGGTTGGAGTATGTCATTTTTACAATTAAATATAGGTAAAATATATTATTTCTATTATGCATCTTCCAATTTACTAATAAAAACCATACTTTAGGAAAAAAAAATCAAGCTAGGGACATATTCCAAGATCTATAATAACATTGTGATCTCTCGTTCAACTTGTAAATATATGATATAGGGAAAATACACATAAGAAATACAGGCATTTCTCTTGGGTGGACATCCCCATAAGCCTTATAGGTACCCCTTTGTGTAGGACTTCATTAAACAACACTAGTATATAGAATTTCACTTCCACATGTGATAAGGTATATTAGAAGTCCCCTACGGGTGTGTGCAAGCTAATGATGGCCTTTCATGGTGCATTAGGGGCAATGTAAACCTAGAAAATTAAGAATATGTTACAATAATAATGCATTAGGAATAATTAAAGATACTTATGCCATGAAGTTGAAGATGGTGTAAAACTATGAAATGTAGGAAAATCAATTGACTTTATAACTATATAATTATTATTTATAGAATTTGTATCTAACTATATGAATTTTGAGTTTTCTTACAACATTGGCATGTCATTTTTCATGCAAAATACAATGCATATGTTTCCATTAGTGATGAGTTCATTTAGTGCAACCTAAATGGGTCTTACCATTATCAAACAATCATTTTTCTTTTTATATTGTAGATCTTAATGTCCTTTATTGGCCCATATAAAAAAAATTCAAATGGTTAAGGCCCCAAAAGTTATAGTGGAAATACACAAGGGATGTGTTTTAATATTTTGATATATGTCAAGAGGAAAATGCATTAAAAACAATAAAAGTTATTAATCTTTTTAAAAGATTATATATTTAGAATCTACATAGTTCACTTTGTGATCTAAGACCTATATCAGAAGCAACCAAGACACAACCAACTCACCATGCATATGGGATTCCCACCAAAAAACAATCAAGTCACTATACATGTAAGATTCCCACCAAGAAAAATTTATAATCAGATAAATTGTGTGCATTTTTAATTTCAACAATGTACGTAAATTCCAAAAACTTGTGTTTCTAACATTCAAAATGCTCATATGTTCATATAACTAGTGACTAACATATAGGAAATGATTAAGATAGATTTGAGAGAGATTGATCTAAAAATTTGAAGAAAAAAATCATTTAAAAATTTCTACTAACATTTCTCCGCATGTTTTTTCTCCATATCCAACACCTAGTCCTTAGCATACTTCCCTTTTACACACCTGCCTCCACACATCATACTTCCACCCTACTCTTTTTTGCACAACATGAACCTCCGCACAATCTACTCACCTACACTTACGTCATTACTACTTAAAATTAATTGCACAAGTCAAAGAATCACTTGCCACCATTACTTCATCGACTCAAAAGATCACTTAAAGGATCAATAAAGAAAATTTATCTCTAGGTAAAAGGGATGTGATGGTAATCGTAATATGAGATCTACTCTCCACCACCCCTCATAAAGCATGGTGGCTAGTTATTGACTTCTAGTTATTATTTTTCCTTATCCAATGGAATGGCACAAGAAGCGATGATATATTAATAATTGTATTGAAGAACCAGGCGTTGACAAATAAGAATCACAAAAGGGATTTTTTGTGCAATCATATATTTCTTAGCACAACAAACAAATAAAGAGTCAGTTTGCAATTACACCTTCAATTCACTTCGTCGCTTAAATAAAAAAAAATTACAGGTCAATTCTTATCGCTTTAATAAAAATTTACAAGTCAACCCTGCTGTGCACTCAGCAACTTGCTACTCTAGCGAGCAGGAAATTGTTAGGAGGCCTTATATCAGTCAAGACAGCTGAGGCCGCGTAATTTGATTAGATTACAGAAGGTCGCTGATCTACATTGCAACAATAAATGTTTATAAGCTATAGCACAATCTTTTGTGCCGTGCACTCAGAGATTTCCTACTGTAGCGAACAGAAAATTGTTAGGAGGCCTTAGATCAATCAAAACAGGGGAGGCCGCCGACTGACTAGGTTTTTGTAGAGCAGCCGCCATAAGAGTACCGTAGCTGTATTACCGAGCTGCTGACCGTTTGTCAGCGGTCGCTGTTTTACAGAGCTGTTGACCGTTTGTGAACGGTCGCTGTTTCACACAGCTGCTGACCGTTTGTGATTGGCAGCCGCCATAAGAATACCGTAGCTGTATTACCGAGCTGCTGACCGTTTGTGATTGTGCCCGGTCCATTGTGGCGTAAACCCTAAGAGGCGCAAACCCTAGCCGCCATCCATTGTGGCGTAAACCCTAGATACTAGGATATTAGAAGCGACCTGTTGCCGACTGTCTTTGCCAAGATGCAGCCACCTTAAGAGGAGCTGTGTTTGGTGACGGCCAACCAGAGATTAACCCTAGCTGCGGAAGGCTGCCTTTGTAAGCTGAACGAATGGACGATTGAGTGGATTGAACGCTAAGGAGGCTCTGTGTGAAGAATCAATTAAATATATCAAAATATCAAGGTTTTCACTACAAATCTTGGATATTGAAAGTGACAGTCTAAGATAGCAGATTTTTTAATATTTTGAAATTTAATCATTAGAAGACCACCTCTCTCCTCTTGGGAATCTACAATCTACAAAAACATGCCAGTAAATGCTGAACTGATGTTAATGGTGGGTTAAGTAAAATATTCCAAAATTAAAAATCCAAAAAAAATGATAACTCTTACAGGAAAACATTACTTAAAGAATTTTAAACACTTTTGAAATTCTTATCCTAACATTTTATATGTGTTTTTTCAAAAGCCTTTCTTTCCTCGAGTGTGTTAACAGAAAAGATCATTCCTTAAACTTCTTTACTTCCCTTTCCCATCAGGTTAACAGAGAAGATCATTCCTTAAATATCTATACTTCCCTTTCCTATCATGTTAGAATTTGTATTTTTGGCTTCTCGTTGCATCTCAGCTTTGTATTTGCATTTTGGCTTCTCGTTGCATTTGTCCATGAGCTTATTTCATATGCCTTCTAGATGCTTTTGCGTCTGCACTTTTGTTTTTAAGGCCAACTTTCTAAATTTATTAGTAATTAGTGTTACTAATAGCTTTCCATTCACAAATGTAAAGGTACTATTAATAATGTTTTTATTTTAGGTTTTATATTTTAAAATCATAGTTTGAAATCTTTTATTATTGTAAATAAAATTATTAAAAAAACAATAAAAATTATATTATTTATATATATATTATATATATATATATATTTCAAAAATAATAATAAAAGAAAAAGTTTCCATTCTATGTAATTAAAAGGTGGAAAAAAAAAATTAAAACATTTGCATATTAAAAATAGAATAAAAAAAATGTGTAAATAAAAATTAATAATAAATAAAAAAAATTATAAGTTAAAAGACATCATATTGCTTTCTAATGTGGGTATGAACATGCATACTCACACAAAAATTTCAAAAATTTCTATTTAGATTTTTAAATTGTGTGTGAATTTCACTAAAACCACTTATCATTATTGAGAACTTGTGTTTTTGTGAATTTAGTTGGGTACTACTTTAAAATATTAAAATATCAAAATACAATTATCACTTGTCTATGTTTTTGTGAATTCATTGTAAGTAGAAGGAGATAATCAGACCAAGGGTTATATTGACCACCTTAGAACACCTTAGAAGGAGATAATCAGACCAAGGCAAAAACAATTGTTGTAAGTAAACCATCCTTCACATTTTTATTTTATAAATTCATTATTTTATTTAATAAACTATTTAAATTAATATTAAAAGTTTTAGGTATGTGTGGAATGTAACTTTTCTTAATGATTACAAATTAACTTATTAATTATATTTATCCAATTGCATTTTTTTTAATTTTCTTCCAATTATATTGGAATTTATTACATATTCAAAAATATTGAATGCTTCATATTTATTTATTTTTATTTTATATATGGATTATATTAGTTTATTTTATATTTTTTTTTGCCTTTTAACTTTAGATTGAAGTGTTTATTTTTATTTTGTTGTACATTTTATCAAATATGTTTTATTGTGTGGGTATACATGCTTAATGGTTAAGAGTACTATTGAACTGTTTAAATATTTTTTTTAATTGATTATCATACGTTTTACTTTATATAATTTTTGTATTTTAATTTTATTTAATGTTTATTTTTATTTATGTTCATTTATTAATAGTTTTACTCTCATGTGTATGAGGAGTATATAAGCTAATGGTCAAAAGCATGTATTTCTGGTCATGGGTTCAAATCAAAATAGGAGTAGAGTATGTATGCTTCTATATGTTTTTATATTTCTTTTATACATAAACTATATCAATTTATAGTATATATTTTTGCATTTTAATTTCCAAAATGTATTTTGACCATTTTTATTTTATTCTCCCTTTTATCAACATAGCATTATGACCTCTAAGGCAATAGCTCACTAGAAACATATAGTTTTCAAAAATATAATGTTTGGAAGTGATTTTGTGGTATATGAGGTATTATTATGTTGATGCGATTTCACTTAACCATGTGAAATAAATTTGAATATCATGAAGCATTTTAGTGTGGACGGACTTCACAAGAACATGTCATATATTTAATGAATATGATTGACTTAAGTAAATTTAGAAGGATGCACCCATGGGGTGTAGAGGAGATAGTGATAAGATGTTTTAGTAAGGAACTTCATCGTGAAAAGGTAGCTAGTTCAAAACTTCGTGGGCAAAAATGTTTCCATGATAAGGTTTAGTGTGGCTTAGGTTAGGTGCCATCCCTGGGTGATTTTGATGGCTTAGATGCCTCTAAGTCGCAACTATTCAAGTCATTGGTTGTGGATGCCATTCATCTCATGACTCACATTACCTAACAAAAAATAAAAAATGAAAGAATAAGATGAAGAAAAGAAAAAAAGAAAAAAAGTTAGAAGTAAGGATGCAATACCAATTATGTTGAAAACAAATGGTGTGGGGAAGAAGTAATGAATATAATGAGATATTTTATTAGATTTGTGAAAATGGTTCCATGAAAATTATGGAAAAACTCTTTGAACATGTGTAGAAAAACTCTTCGACTAATTAAAATACTATATGCATCATTTTTTATTTTAATATACAAAAACATATGGCATTGAAATCTTTTGGTTAATTGAAAATATTTATGTGGCATTATGTTAGGGTCGTACTTTAACCTCCAAAGTAGATTGATAGGTTCTTATGTTTGAGGTCATTTCTAGTAAGTAAGGGCTATGTAGTAATGTAAATGTAATAATTATAAGAAGCCTTATTATAAGGTTCCATTACCTATTTGTAGGAGGTAGGTTGTATTACATAACGAAGTAGAAACAATGCAATGAGAAGTTTGTGAAATATATTGTAATTGATGTGTTTCTCAATTGGAGCTTCCCTCCTAAAACAATAAGTGAATATTGTTTTCATTAATAAAGGTGTAACATTTTATGGTATTTTAGTTCTTTATTTGGTTATTGTGGTTGCAATATATCATTTTTACAATTAAATCTAGGTAAAATCTATTGTTTCTATTATGCATCTTCCAATTTACTATTAAAAACACCATAAGTTGTATCATAGCACTTTCTTGAGCCCATACTTTATAACAAATTTTCAAGCTAGGGACATATTTCAATACCTATAATAACATTGTGCTTTATCATTCAACTTGTAAATATTTGATATAGGGAAAACACACATAATAAATACAAGCAGTTCTCTTGGGTGGACATCCCCATAAGCCTTATTGGTCCCCCGTTTTGTAGGACTGCATTAGACAACACTTGTATATAAAACTTCACTTCCACATATGATAAGGTATATTAGAAGTCTCCTATGGGTGTGTGCAAGCTAATGATGGTATTTCATGGTGGGTTAGCGGTAATGAAAACCTAGAAAAACAAAAATATGTTAACTTGGAGGAATAATTAGAGGTACTTACACAATGAAGTTGAAGATGGTGTAAAAAAATGAAATGTAGGAAAATCGGTTGAATTTATACTATATTATTATTATTTATAGAAATTGTATATAATGATGAAATGAATTTTTAGAGCTTTCCTAAGCATTGGTATGTTAATCTTCATACAAAATATAATGCATATGTTTCCATTAGTGCAACATTTGAGTGTCTAAATGATGGAGTCTCACTACAAGAACTTATAGAGTTGTAGAGAACATATTGCCTTTGTGCATAGCTATTTTCCCAAATTTTATAATATCAATTTTATATATATATATATTTTTAATTATGAAATTCATTACATCCTTGAAATTATAGGGCTTTCAATTAGTGCAACCTAAAAGGGTGTTACCATTATAAAACATTCATTTTTACTTTTTATATTGTAGACCTTAATGTCCTCTATGGCCATATAATTTTTTTCCAAATGGTTAAGACCCCAAAAAGTTATAGTGGAAATAGACAAGGGATGTATTTAATATTTTGATATATGTCAAGAAAAAAATGCATTAAAAATAGTAGATACTATTAATATTTTTTTAATTATATATTTAGAATCTACACAATCCACTTTGTGATCCCAAAACTATATCTGAAGAAACCAAGTCACCATGAACATAGAATTCTCACCACGAAAAATTTAAAATAAAAAATTTTGTGTCCATTTTTAGTGCCAACAATGTGTGTGCATTCCAAAAATGCATGTGCGTTTCTAGCACTAAGAATGTGCATGTATTCATGCAACTAGTGACTTTAACATATGGGAAATGGTTGAGGTGGGTATGGGGGTGTTGAACTAACAAATTGTTTAGGCATATCTCTTGTACCCTTACCCCAAATAGCACCTCTTTCTGCAGCAGTGCCTCTTTCTACAGCAGCACCTACGAACTCGGTAGGCACCTTACAAATCACTACAAATACAGTCCACAATACGACGACGTTACACAGGGACGGCAGCTAGGCAAGCGAGATGGATAGATGGATAGGAAAGATAGGCAAGATAGGCTAGATATGTAGATGATATAAGGAAAGGAAGGAACTTGCACCTTACTTATTGTATTCTTTCTTATCGTACAGAAAATGAGCTAATTTCCTCTTATTTAGAGAAGGGAAGAGGGTGAGGGGGTGGGGAGGGGTGGTGGTGGGGCGAATAGCTGCCTACAGGCAGGCAGGGCCCTTAGGGATAATCTCATGCTCATGTTACTGAGAGAACCTTAGGTCGGATTATATCATTCTCTTACTGGGAGAATATCATGTTTTCCTTTAGCATTTGATGGCAAAGAAGGATAATTGTAGTAGTGCTAACCTTTGGTACCTAGGCTAGTGAGAACGT
>APFE030260443.1:0-28768 GCA_000404065.3 Pinus taeda | reverse complement strand
GGGAAAACCAAAATTACCCTACCTATTGCTAGATTTTAGCTTCGACGAATTTTCAAGATGAAAGGGTGAATATTGCAAAGTTATTTCGGGGTTTTTAGGGAGGTTTTCTTCACTTTCATATTCACTCAACATAGGGCTATAGTCAGTTTCTATGAAAGTCTTTGGATCTTGGGCATGATATCTGTTTTTAGTGTCTATTATATATCTTTTCCCACTTCGCGTTATTCCAGTCTCTTCTTCAAATCTTCTCCCAAACATAAGTAAACAAATAATCTGACTGCATTCGTGAAACTCCCTTTTTGCACAAAAACTTCTTAATCGAGAGTTTTAAAGATCTCAAGTACTTACCTCGCAATCCTTTGAAAAATTGTCATTCTGCTTCGTTGTAGGACACAGTCAAGTCTATAAACTCAGTAATGAATCCTCCTAGGATGTTATCAATCCAAAAATCAACAGCTCTTGAGATCCTATTGTCAATGTTCTTGAGTCGTTGTATTAATTTAGGGGTCCACTCCTTAGGTTCGTCTCCTTTAAAACAATTCTTTCTCTTGGTCAACCTTGATATCCATTCCTATAGCTCAACATGAAATGAACAGGAAAAAAAATTGTATTGGTCTTCAAGAATATACTTTTGTAACCACCTTTTAGATGATAATCGAGGGTCTCTATTCTCCTGATCTACAAATTCTCATTCTTTCTACTCTACCCACTCTTGGATTTCCTTCTTCTACAACTGCCACATAAACATATCCCTCAAATAAATCCCAGTCTTGATAACATAACCATCTTTTGGCTTCGTTTGGGCTGAGCCAGGTTCATATTTTACTATGCACCAACAAAACCCTCAATCACTGGCCCTCTCGGTAACGACCTGCAAGAAGATCACAGTCTCATCGGAAGTGATTATGGGAGGATGCAGAACCAAGTTTCTACAGCCTTGAGGGATGATGAGACGTGTTATTTTTATGTTCTTTTATTCTTAACATACGTAGATGACTTTGCAGGGCTGGATTATCTACTTAACCATGCCATTAACAACCATAAACAGTACTGCACGGAAATAAAATATAACCAAATTACTGAACATAAAGCAAAAGATACACAATAATCATGCACAAGTTATGTCCATCAGAACTGTACTTATTATATTAATTCTTTGAAACATCGTACAATTCTGCGACCTACGCACCCAACTGCAGGTGTCTGTGCATTCAACTGCAGACTTTAGGTCTCTGTGCACTTAGCGACGGAGCCTTTCCTTCAAGACCCAAAACATATTACAAAGATATTTCCTTATGCTTGTATCATATCATTATTCATTACTTTGACTTACATCTTTTCTCCTATATATACTTATTGCATCAACGGGTACATCAAAATACCATGGTTCTCCTAAAAACAACCAACTACTACCCAAACCCGTTACAAAAAGAATTGACTTTGACCCACCCCGAAGCCCCTAAAACATCACGTGGGACATAGCTCCACGGTACTGTGCACTCCGCTCCCCAAAATGTAGAGTTTTGACCAAAAATTGGGCCAGTTTGGGCTGTGCCCAACACCGTTGATTGATCAATGAGAGGATTATAAGAAGAGGCTTGATGGGCATTTGGAAGATACATCGAGTGAGAGATTAGAGATCCATTTTCTCAAGAGAGCAGCACAACAATTTCCATAGAGGTCATCGAGGAGATTTCTTGCAGTGAGGGGCAAGGATAGTTTTCCAGTTGGAGAGTTTCCTGATCTGAGGATACATTGTAGAGGAGGAAGAGAGAGATCCAGAAGAGGCAGCATAGAGCCACGTTGAGGTAGCACATAGCCTGAGAGGAGATTCAAAATTTGTTGGAGAGTCGAGTTCTAGAGCCAAAAGCCGGGGTGTGAGACTGAAAGGGTGAAGAGTTGAAGTTCTAGAGGAAAATCGACCAATAAGAAGGGTGACACAAAGACTAGTAGTTGTGACGCTGGACTGCGTAGGTTGACGTAGAGGCAACACATAGGCAGTGTGGGACTTGCCATTCAGTGGTTGGATTAGTGTCGGATTTCCAGTGATAATGTGAGGTATTTCTCACTAATTTCTCTACTAGTCAGATTCTCTGTATCAGATAGCTAGTAAGGCATCCAAAGTTTGTATTCAGAAACTACTCCATAATAATACAAACCCTTAGCTGATGCACCAATTTTCCTTCATTGGGTTTTTCCGGGGACATTTTTCCAAAAACAACGGTGTCACTTGTGTGTGTGTGTTATTTCTTCTTGCTCATTTCTTGTTTCTGCATATTATTTATGTTGTGAAGGCTGCAATTGTATTTATTTCGATGTTTACTATGTAATATTGTAAATAACTTGTAAGAGAATTGACAAGAGAAATAACATTAGATTGCTGCAGTAGGGATTTGGGTCTCCAAATTTTTACATGGTATCAGAGCGCAAGTGAAGCAAGAGAGTAGACTGGAAGAGCCCAATGTTGAAGAGAAGGAGGGAGATCGAAGTGCTGCGTAGGCAGTAGATCGAATACATAGAGGGATTGCACAGTCCAAGATAGGAGGAAAATATTCTTGCGGAAAATCTCTCTCTGAGTGAGTTGACAGAGAGGTAAGATTTCCAGTTCGTGATTTGTCAACGGTAGAGGGAGTAGTGCAGTAGCAGATCCAACATTGAGTAGTCTTCAGGTGAGACATAGCTTTCTACAGCAGTTGCTGGGGCAAAAAAATGTTAGAAGAAGGAAGAAGACACATTTTGAGGGAATTTCTTCCATAGTGAATTCCAAGCCAATGAATTCTATTTCTTAGTTGTTGAGAAACAATAGCAAGGAGAAGATCTATTAACTCTAGCAGGGAGTGCGTAGGCCAGCTAGCAGTTGCGCAGAGGAGAGAGGGAGATATTTGAATTTTTCTTGGAAGAGATGGAGGCCAATGGGCTGAGAGATCAAGATTGATTGGACGAAGCAACCAACTATGTGATCTGGAAGGCTAGGATATTTTTCCTTCTATATGAACATGATCTCAAAGCCAATGTCGACAGTGTGGTACCTGAACCCGTTGATGTAGATCCACTCAAGAAGTACAAGGTTGAGATGGCAAAGGCCAAGTGGTTGATCCTCAATGGAGTGAGGGATCACGTTGTATGTCACATTTTTGGCAAAGGGACAATCAAAGAGATGTAGGATGCCTTGACTAAATTGTATCAAGGATCTTCCAAGTAGTGGAATATGTACTTCAAGGAGACCATGAGATCTGCGAGGATGCAGAAGGGGGAACGCATTGATCCATTCCTATTGAAGCTTCAAGAAGTTCGAGATCAATTAGAAGTTATAGGGTCATCACCTTAGCCTACGGAGATGGTGAGGTTGGTCCTGAGTTCAGTCTCAAAAGAATGGAAGGTATTTGTCCAGAGTATCCTGGGTAGAGAGAAATCGCCGGATTAGGAAGGGATGTGGGCCGCTCAATGAGGTGAGACTCAGTTAAGTGCAAACTTGATGGCAACAGAAGTAGTGGGAAGAAGCCCAAGGAGGAGGAGGAGAATGCAACCCTTGCACCAAAGGGGTAGCAGGAGCAACAAAGGCGAAAGAAGGATGTCTCAAAGATCAAATGATTTCGGTGTGGTGAATTTAGTCAGTACGCTACACAGTGTGCTCTCAAGGACAAGGACAAGGATGAGAAACATGATCTGCAGGCTGCAACTGCAAAGATAGAGGAGGAAGATTTTTCTATGATTTCCCAGATACCTCCAAGGGAGAGGTGCGGTGATCTAGTACTGTAGTTTGAAAAAGCTACAAATGGGCATGATCCTTGAGGAGTCCACATCTTAGGTCAAGACCTTGCTATGGGGGCCCATAGTCAGCAGTAGTAGGATGGACCAGTGTCAGGTGGTGCAGTCAGGTGCCAGAGTGGCAGATGTAGTGGCTAGTAGCAGTCATATACTGAGCAACGCAGAGCTAATGTTGGAAAAAATGTAGTTGGCACAAACTAGAGTCAGCAATAGCGTAGATACTTCAGTGATAGCGTAGAGGATAGAAACAGTCAGAACTCGGACGACGGATGCATCATAATAAGCACAATTGGTTCAATATTTTGGATGTTTTTCCATTGTAGTTGTTATAGAAGGCAACAACAACAGTTGAAGCAGAGTTGCAGTGCAGATGTAGTTGGAAACAACATGCAGAGTCAACAGAAACATGGATGCAACATTTGCGCAGTAGTTGGTGGGCAGTGAGGTCAGACATCAATAGCACAAAGGGAGATGTTACAGAGTCAGGGTGATGCTTTAGCGTGTTGCATTACTAGAGAAAATTCCTCGCTAAGACGGAGTGTTGATTTCTGGTAGCATCGGAGTACTCTAAGCCTTAAAATTTGCAGGGAAGCTAGGACCCATGTATTCTAGAATAACCATACATCATTTTGGGAAATTCCACCTAAAGATAGTTTTATTAAAATAATTAATTATTTTTAATGGATGCCTAAGTCTAAACTTAGGAAATTAAAATAATTAAAGGGTATTAATTAAACCGGGGGTGAAACTTCTATAAGAATATAAGGATCAAGTCAAAATGATCTGAGCCATTGATTATAATCTAATTTGGGTCGTTGATTGATCAACGAGAGGATTATAAGAAGAGGCTTGATGGACATTCAGAAGATACATTGAGTGAGAGATCAGAGATTGATTTTCTCAAGAGAGAATGCAACAGTTTCCGGAGAGGTCATCGAGGAGATTTCTTGCAGTGAGGGGCAGAGATAGTTTTCTAGTTGGATAGTTTCCTAATCTAAGGATACATTGCAGAGGAGGCAAACATATATCCAGAAGAGGCAACACAGTGCCACGTTTAGCAGTTTAGAACCACGCTAGGCAATGTAGAGCCATGCTGAGGCAACGCATAGCCTGAGAGGAGATTCAAAATTTGTTGGAGAGTCGAGTTCTAGAGCCAAAAGCTAGGGTGCGAGACCGAAAGGGCAGAGAGTCAAAGTTCTAGAGGCAAATTGACCATCAAGATGGGTGATGCACAACCTAGTAGATGTGATGCTAGACTACGTAGGCTGATGCAGAGGCAATTTGGGGCATTCCATTCAGTGGTTGGATCAGTGACGAATCTCCAGTGATAGTGTGAGGGATTTATCACTAATTTTGTTGTTGCAATAAGAATACAGTTTTATCCATTAGCATACATGCAAAAATCTATAATGGATTGGAAAAATGTTAGACAAGCTAAGGGTCAAAATGTGCAAAGCTATACTCAAGAATTTAGGAAAAGAGCTTTGATTTTGGGTATATATTTATCCTGTCAAGACACTCTACTAAAATGCATTGGAGGTTTACATAGTTATTTAAGACACACAATTCTCATGTTTAACCCTACAAAGTTAGATGAAGTTTGTGTACATGCAACTCATTTAGAAGCAAGAGTGAAGAATATTCCCTAAGAGGGTAGCAAGAATACATTTAAGAGTGGAGACAAAGGAAAGGGGAAATTCAAAGGCAAAGGGAATAAGAATGCTTCAATCAAGAAGGAGGGAGAAAACTCACATGTAAACACTATTCAAATGAAGGCCATGATGAAGAACATTATTGGAAACTTCATCCTGAGATGAGACCCAAAAATTTTAACAACAAAGGGAAACAAAAGACTGTTGCAACTACACAACAAGATTTAGGATCCAATTCCATGGATGAAACAAACATTACAACCATGGGATTTAAAGGTAATGACTCCATTTCAAGTACTAGTTCTTCTAGTAACCTTAATGAAACTCAACATGAAAAAGAAAGAATAGAGCTTTTCCACATTATAGTCATTTCAAAACATAACAAGATAGATACTTTGTTTGATAGTGGATCACAATCAAACCTTATTTCAAAAGACATTGTTAAGAAATTAAAATTGGAAACCATTCCTCATCCTAAACCTTATCCTTCAGGATGGATATGTGACAATGCAAAATTGCATGTGACAAAAAGATGTAAATTGAAGTTCGTCATCACTGTAAACTTTATAGATAAGGTAGAGATCAATGTAATTCCACTTGACATTTGTGGTATTGTTTTGGGAATCCCATTTATATATGATAGGAGAGCCATATTTCATCACCATGAGAACAAATATCGTTTGTTTAAACATGGGATTGAGTACATTGTTAGAGCACATAGCAAGAAGTTGAATCTATCTCTTGTGAATGCTGGAAAAATGAAGAGGCTTGTTAATGATAGTAATAATTTTTTACTCTTGATGATTAAACCCAAAGAGACTGTTGAAAATTAAGCCTTCCAAGGATGTGATGCAAGATTAAAATCTGATTTGATTGAGGTTGTTAACACCTATGATAAGACGTTTCAAGAACCTGAAGGATTGCCTCCTAAAAGAGCAATCCAACATGAGATCCAATTGCACCAAGATGGCCCTCTTCCAAACATTAGCATGTACAGGATATCAATAATGGAGAATTCATAAATCAAGAAACAAATCCAAGAGTTTCTTGATAAAGGGGTCATCAAACCAAACACATCGCCATGCGGGTCTCCAATTGTTTTAGTACCAAAGAAAGATGGTGCATGGCGCATGTGTGTGGATTTTAGAGCATTGAACAAGATCACAGTAAATAATCATTACCCTCTTCCCCGAATTGATGATTTAATTGATCAGTTGAAAGATGTTGTTTATTTCACTAAGTTGGACTTGAGAAGTGGCTATCATCAAGTTAGGATTGTTGAAGGAAACATATGGAAGACAAACTTCAAAACAAAGCAAGATTTGTTTGAATGGTTGATTATGCCATTTGGGCTTTGTAATGCTCTTGCAACATTCATGAGAGTTATGAATGATGTCTTAAGACCTTTTCTTGATGAATTTGTGATAGTCTACTTAGATGACATACTGATTTTCAGCAAGACTCCTAAAGAGCATGTCAAGCATGTTAGGAAAGTCTTAGATGTCTTAAAGAGAAATTTGTTTTTAAAGATGTCTAAATGTGAATTTGGAAAAACCTCGTTAGTATATTTGGGTCATATTTTTGGAGGGGGTGAATTGAAGATAGATCCCTTAAAGGTCAAAGTCATTGTGGATTGGCCTAAACCCAATAATGTAACAGAGGTTAGGAGATTTTTGGGAGCAACCCAATATTGGAGAAAGTTAATTCCTAACTTCTCATCAATTGCAGTTCCATTACATGCCTTGGCAAGTGTGAAACACGTTTTTAGTGGGGAGGAAAGAAGTAGAAAGCATTCGTTGCATTGAAAGAGAGAATCAATACAATGCTAGTTCTTGCACTTCCTGATTTAAGACAACCATTTGAGATACAAACCGATGCAAGGGACTATGCTACAGGAGCAGTCTTGATGCAACATGGTAAGCCCATTTGTTACCATTATGAAACTTTTAATGGTGTAGTAGTTAACTATCCAACATATGACAAAGAATTGTATGCTTTGGTGCAAAGTGTGAAAAAATGGAAACAGTATTTGATGGGAAAGGAAACTATCATTCACATTGATCATGGACCATTGCAATACTTGCAATCACAAACAAAGCTACAACAAGCGAGGCATTTCAGATGGATGGGTTTCTTATAGCAATTCCACTTGGTGATAAGGTATAAGAAAGGTATTTATAACAAAGTTTTTGATATGATATCTAGACCAATTGTTAGTGAAATCATTATTCTTAGGCATAATTCTATCACGCATGAGAGCTATGTTGAACAATATGCTTTAGATGAAGATTTTAAGGATGTCAATGCAACTTTGTGTCAAGGAAAAAAAGTAGAGGAATTAGATAACCATGTTCATGATAAACTGTTGTATCATCTTGGCAAGCTATGCGTTCCATAGAGTGAAAGAGTCAACATTATAAGGGAAGTGCATACTTCTCTTATTGCTGGTCATTTTGGTGTAGGCAAGATGGTGGCACAATTATAGAGGTATTGTTATTGGCCTCATATGAATGAAAGTGTGTCACGATATGTAAGAGGATGTTCTTTGTGTGCTACTAGTAATCCTAGCAATAGAAAGCACTGATATTTTTTAAATTAAAAACCTTTCCACGATGCACCATGTTTTTAGGCACATGGGCTTTCATAGATAAGGGAAAGAACCAGTGATTTACGTGAGTATAGCACCGAAATGGAGAAAAAGAATTTTACAACCCAAATATATATATTATATATATATTATGATATATATTATATATTATTGATTAATATACGCATCAGGTCACCCGAATTACTCAGCGCACCATTTTTTTTATTTTTATAAAAAATAACCCTGCCACGGTACGTTATTATCTGTTAAGCATTGAGAATAAAATTCTATTAACTACACTGATTCTTATTTTATACGAAGTGCACCGCCATTTGTAAATTAAAAACTCTTCCAAATGCACCATGTTTTTTAGACACCAGGGCTTTCCTAAATAGGGATAGCACCAATGTTTCATAACAGTATAGCACCGAAATGGTGAAAATGAATTTTACAACCGATTTTTTTTTTATTTTAAATTTAACCTTTGTCTGGTGTTATCGAGTAGTGTATGCACCCGTGTGCCTGTTCTACTCAGAGCACCGTTGTTTTTTTATTTGTATGAAGTATAACCCTTGCACGGTGCACGATTGTATATTAAGCACCAGGTTGTGCAGTTCTCTTAATGACATCAGTGTGTATTATCTAAGAAGCACACCAACATCTTTAAATTTAAAAACCCTGACACAATGCACTATGTTTATTTACGCACCAGGGCTTTCATGAATAGTTATTGCATCGGTGCTTCGTGAGAGTATAGCACCGAAATGGTGAAAATGAATTTTACTACCAACCATTTTTTTTTTTTTTTTTAAACCCTTGTCCAATGCTATTGAATAATATACGCATTAGTGCACGTTTGTTTTTATTTGTATAAAAAATGAACTTGCAACGGTGCACCATTCTCTATTAAGCATCGGGGTCTTCAGTTCAATTAACGACACCGATAGATATAATATATGAAGCACACCGCTATTTTAAATTAGAAACCTCACAATGGTACACCATATTATTTATGCACTGGGGCATTCATATACATGTTTAGGACCGGGGCCTCATGAGAGTATAGCACCAGACTGGGCTAAACGATCGACATTTTTTTTAAAATTTAACCCTTTTTTGGTGCTATCGAGTAGTATACATACTCGTGTGCCTTTGTACTTAGCGCACTTTTTTTTTAAATAACTCTGCCATGGTGCACCATATGCTATTAAGCATCAGTGTGTCTAGTTATAGTAATGCATCGGTGCGTTAGTGTATTATACACGCACCATTAAAAAAATTCATTAAAACATCCACCTGCCTGACTCTGCTAGTGGCCTCCGCCACGAACATATTTTTGAGTTATTTTTATAAGGGATTCCACAAAAACCTTTGCAAGAAGGTATTTTCCTTGTAGTGAGTGATCAAACTAGGAATTTGTCACCATTAAATGTTAGCAGCCTTTACTAATTTTGAGTATCGAATCCCTAGAACTTCTCCGAAAATAAAATCCACTCAACCCAAATGAAAATGTCCCATGCGGCTTGATTAGCTCTGATGGCATCAACATTGTCAAGTTATGTTCACACTATAGTCCAACCGATCTTACTCTTCTTTACACTTTTCCCATCAAACGCTCTGTTGTAGCTCATATATCACCTTACCTCTAAACTCAAATGTCGAGTGTAACCTACCTTCTCAACAGTTTGAACCAAAAACTATCATGATTCCCCACATTAATGCTCATTACCATGTTTTTTATGAATTATCGGTCATTCTAATCGTGTTATTACGTTTTAATTATGCTACCATCATTCATGTGGAGAGGCATGTTTGCGAAATGATGCTTCACATTGTGAAAAGATAGCTACAAAATGACTTGACTGCTACGAAATTTGAATGCATATATGGTATTCCACAAAACTCGATCGTTAAATGATCAAGGTGACTTTGAAATGATGGCAAAGTAATGTTGGAATTGCATATTTATTTAGATAGGATATAAGTTCGGGTTGAAGTATGTTTAAGTAATGTGTTATAGGAATTTATATTGGGCATAGGGATTAAACATAAGGATATAAGGATTTATGTTAGGCATAAGTAGGTTGGGGACAAGGTAGAGTAAACAATAGGTGAGAAGGGTAATTATAACATGAAAATAGATAATGAAATAATTATCATGTTCCTTTTAAGGGACAAATATATACATAAATGAGGAAAAAAATTCATCCTTAAAACAAGATTAGTCATGCTTAAGATAACTTTAAATGTTATCAGTTCCTATATACGTTAAGAAGAGAAACTGATAAATAGTCAAAGAGTACCTGTCCTGTGGAAATAGGCATACCACAAATAATTTTGTCGCTCTTCATCTTCATTATATGATTCAATCTTGAAGGATGGTCTTGAATAAATGATGATCATACCTTTCTTGCAAAATGAATTCTTTCATACTCTGCTAGTTGGAACCCCGGTTTTCCAGCATAAGCCAATCCAATTGCACCCAAAAGGGTTTTCAAAATTGGAAGTTCTTAATTCCTAGTGATGCTAGCCGAAGTCTAGTTTTCTAACATTACTAGTGTCAGTAGTACTTGGAAGCCAGGTTTTTGCTACCATATATTTTTCTCTTTTTCTTTTTCTTTTTAGTTGGACTATAAGATTAAAGGATTGTATAGGAGAGTGGGGTGTCCATTTGCTCGATGAACTTCATGTCAGACTGCTTTTCCAACCCTTGAATAAAATATTATCTTGATTGGGGTCTCTAGTAAAACCTTAAACGATGTCCATTTTCCATTAATGGTGTATGTGCCTCATCGATAGCATGAAGTCACACAGACTCGTTTTCAAACACAGTTTCAATCTCATAATGTCCCAACCAACGAGTGTAGAATTTTCCCTTGAAATTATTATATCTATATTCGAACAAAAGAGCCCAATCCCCTTCTTTGAATTTCTTTTTCTTTATAAACTTATCATGAATTTTTTTTGCGTTGTTGTTGCACAATTATTTTTTATGAATGGCATCTTCTCGAATCTCATCAAGTTCATTAAGTTGATCTAGTTAGTGCTTTTGTGCTTCAGAAAGCTCCATTCTCACTTGCAAATTAGTCCTCAATGTTTTTATCTCAAATTAAATAGGTAGAACAACATGTTTCCCATTCACAAGCTCATATGGAGTGAAACTTGTAGTATCCCTCCAGGTGATTCTATAAGCCCACAAGGCTTCTAGAAGTTTCCTGACCGAATCCTTATGGTGTTTTTGCACTTAATCAATATATTTTCCAGTACCTTGTTAGTAACTTCAACTTGTCTGTTGGCTTGTGGATGGTAGGGAGTAGACATCTAATGCTTAATCCTGAATTTCTTGGTGAGATTCTGGATGAGCTTTGAGGTGAATAAAGTTCCTTAGTGTGTGACGATTTATCATGGTAAGCCAAATGGAACAAAGATATCCTTAGCAAGGTCTTTGCCTCCACCCATTTAGTCACATAATTAGTACATACAAGGATATACGACTTTCTCTTTGATAATGGGTTAATTGGCCCCACAAAATCAAGGGCCCACTTTTCAAACAGTTCTAACACTATTTATGGTTGAAGAGGCATCTCATAAAATTGTGCTAGTTTACCCATCCTTTGACACTTGTCATAACTTCTGACATATTTATTGGTGTCCCTAAAAATGGAAGGCCAATAATACCTTTTTCACATAATTTTATTTGTGGTCCTTTTATCTACAAAGTATCCCCCACAAGGCTAATCATGACAAGCCTTATAAATGTTGTAAATTTCACCCTCCCGGACACATCGCCTAATCACATGATCAAGCTCAGTTTGAAACAAATGCCCTTGAATCCAAGAGTATTTAGCATGATCTCTTATGACATTTTTCATTCTATAGGCAATAATTGTCGTGGAAGTTTCCCTACAACCAAGTAGTTAGCAATATTTAGGAACCAAGGTACTTTATTAAACAAAGCGAACAATTTTTCATCAAGAAAAATATCTTCTATAAAATCAGACTTATCTTCATTATGGAGCCTTGATAGAAAGTTCGTGAAAACATTTTCTTTTCCATGTTTATCAATAATAGTAATGTCAAATTTTTGTAGAAGAAGCAACCATCTAGTCACTCTGCCATGAGTGATAGGGTTGTTCATGAGATACTGAATGGTCAAGTTATCAATGTGTATAAACACTGTGTAGTTAGTGATATAATATGAAATTTCTTGATGACCTGGATTACAACAAGGAATTATTCGGGAATTGTATAGTTCAACTTAGTCGGGGTTAGGTTCTTACTGATATGGTATATGGCATATGGTTTTTTTGATCTTCTTTCTATCCCAATACAGTCCCAATGACCATGTTAGAAGCATCAATGTGGATGTGAAAAGGCAAAGACAAATTAGGACCTCGGAGAATAGGAGCAGTGGACAACTTTTGTTTAAGTGTATAAAATCCTGTGACATTGCTCATTCTAGGAAAAATTTTTATTCTTTGTTAAAAGATGAAAGAAGGGAGGTATTATCTTGGTAAAATTTTCTATGAATCTACAATAGGATCACGTATAACCCAAAAATTTGCGGACATCCTTTTATGTAGTAGAGGTGGCTAGCTTTAGAATGACTTCTATCTTGGCAGGGTCCACTCTAATTCCTTTGCATGAAACATGATGCCCTAAGATGATCCCTTGATTTAGAAGCATTTGACACTTTGCATTACTAAGAGTGATATTTTTTAATTAACAGTGAATCAACACTATTTCTAGGTTCTTTAAGGCTTCCTCAAATGTGTCTCCATAGACAATAAAGTCATCCATATATATTTTGACACAATCATGGATTAGATCAGAAAATATACCAAGAACAACCCATTGGAAGGTAGCTCGAGCATTACATAATCCAAATGAAAGTACCTGGTATGCATATGTTCACCATGGGCAAGTAAAGGTAGTATTTTCTTGGTCTTCAAGGGCTACTTGAATTTGGTTATAGCCACTAAACCGATCAAGAAAAGATAAAATTTTCTTCCCATCTAGGGTATCCAAGACTTGGTCAATAAGAGGTAATGGAAAATAATATTTCAAAGTTGCCTTATTTAGGTTGCAATAATTGACACATATTCGCCATTTCTTGCTTTTCTTAGGGACAATAACCAAAAGAGATACCCACTTATTGTTAAAAATAGGATAAATGAAGTTAGCATTTAACAATTTTTGCAACTCTTCTTTCAGAATGTCCTTAAAGCACGATTCATCCTTCTATGAGGTTGTCTGATTGATTAAGAATCTTCCTTTAGATAAATATGACGAGTGAAAAGATTAGGAGAAATACCCTTCATATCCGTGTAATCCCAGCAAAAATTACTACTATTGCTCTGAAGCACTTCTATTAGTTTCTTTTGTTGGGAAGGTTCTAGATGGCCATTGATGCCAAGAGTCATTCCAGGATAGATTTTGATAGCCCGAGTTTGATTATCATTGTCTAGAATGGATAATGAATCCAACTGTTGTACTAACTCAACAAGTGAGCATGACTCCTGAAAATTTCTTCCTAATATTTGATTATATGGTGAAAGGTGGTCATCACAAGGGTTAGTTAAAGTAGTAAAATCAAATCATCCTCAATGTCCTCTTTAAAGGTAGTAGTTTGTTCAAGGGTCAAGAGAGGTCGGGTGAGTTACTCATCATTATCTTCAAACCATAAAGGGTTTTCAATTCCAGTGAAGGTTTGGTAGGTGCGTACATTGTAAGATTTTTAGTTGAGTTCCCATGTGAGATAGTCATGTTTCCTAGCCTACATATAACATAGGCATCTGTTGTATCTAGCCAAGATATCCCTATGATTAATGGATGGCCCCAAAGGTTAGTATTAGGTTAGAGAATTATAAAATCAGTCAAATATTCCCATGAATATATGGAAACAATTATGCCTTCCACCACTCATTTTGGTTTAATAGTATACCACTCAGTCAGCTGAAGAACAATGGGGTTGATCTTAAGCTTGATAAGCCAAGAATTTCCATAGTTTCTTTGGTCATAACATTACTTTATGCCCTTAGGTCGATCAAAGTATTTTATATAGGGAGATTGTTAATAATAACCGTCACAACTGGAATCCTAGGGTCTCCATATTTTGTTGTAAACACCTTTCCAGACATTAGATCAAATAATTTCCTTATGACCTATATTGTCTTAGGGTCCTTTTTCCTTCTTGGTTTCTTCAAACATAGTTCTTGAAATGCTTTTGTATATATAGTAGCACCCGTAATGGATTGGAGTAGTGTAATTTTTACACATAAATTCCTTAACGTTCCTTTTTGAGAGGTTGATTAATTGTTGTATCCTGAACAATAGAGGAAGGCATTCCTGGCTCCAGGGAGGTGTCCTCATCATCTTGTTCTTGAATTATGAGAGAAAGTTGATTTTGGAGCACCTTACCGGAACATAAATGAATACTCTCATAGTCCAAATTATAAGTGGTTAGCTAAACATTATAGGTGGGTTGAGCTACTTGATTATTTAGATTAGGAATTGGTTGAGCTAGGAGTTGGGGTCCTTGTTGAGTTTTATGCTAAGTGGGTTTATTTCATGGTAGTTGAAGTTGTTGTCGATAATTCTAAGGTGGCGATTTTGGTGTCATATTTCTATAGGAAGAAGGTCCTTTCCAACCTAGGGCCTACCTTTCATGTTGAATTTTCTGTGGCCACTGGGGCCACGACATAGGAGGGTACCAACCAAAGGTTGAAGGTGGATATAAAGATGAATCTTGGGGTGTGTTTCTAGAAGATAGAGGTGTCCAGAGTTTCTTTTAGGCCATGAAACAAATTTGCTTCATTCCTTACTGGCCTCTTGAAACATATATTTAAGCATAGGGAGAGAGGGGCATTTTTGAGTTGAATGTTTCTACTCACAAATGTTGCATATTTCAATATTGTTTTATGGGTTGTCTCATAGAGGGTGCTTTTTTTGACATTTAGAGCAGAATATAGATAGGGATAAGTCAACCTCCTCTTTATTTTTCTTGGCTTTAAGGACATCTAATTGGGAATTTAGGGTGCTAAGGATATCAGTTTTAAAATTCTCTAATAGATTCCCTAGCTCAACTTTAGCTACCCTATTGGAAACAATGATAATACTGGGGGGGGGGGGGAAATTAGTATTAAGGCTAATTTTAAACTTTTTATGCCTATTTAATTTTCTTATTCAAGCTTGGAACCCATCCATATAATCAACAACGATATGTAATATGGCAGCAAAATTAAATCAACATACAAGCATATACACCATGAGCATCATACACATGAGACACAAGGTTTTACGTGGAATCCCTCTCAGGAAAAAACCACCAAAGCTTGTTGTTGTTATTGATGTAAATAAGAGCACCTACTCTATTACATCAATCTATTTTTTGAGCACCCACTCATAGGAAGCACCAACTCCCTTTGATTGTTTTCTAGCACCGACTAGCAGGAAGCACCAACTCCCTCTTTTTGTAGACACCTGTCTAGCTTACCAGAAGCACAATGTGAATCACCAACCTCACGGATTTTTTACAAGAACCAATTTGCAGCTCCTTGGATCTTTGCAAGCACTAACTTGAAGGAGGCACCAACCCCCAAGCCTTCTCAAGCACCCACTAGAGATGGAAGCACCAACTTCTTGTATGTAGGCACCAACCCACACTCAAATAGGAATTGAATGTTCTTTGTAATTGGAAGCCACTCTGCCTAATTTCAACTTTGTTCTCTGCTCACTCTATAGCAACCCACTAATTTTCTCAACAACAATCACTCATCATAGTCCACACAGCTCTGTCTCTTCTCTTCATCAACATGCACTCAACTCTCGGCCTCTTGCTCTCCATAACACACACACACACACACAACTCTCATCCTTATTTCTCTACACAGGAACCTTTGGCCTTTCTCAAACAACACAGGACACTAAGACCTTGCTTACATAGCATAGGAAACTACGACCTTGCTCATAAAGCATAGGCAACTATGGCCTTGCTCAAACAACACAAAGACAACTTCAGCTTTTCTCACAGAGCACATGCAACTTTTTCCTTACACATGGCGCACATACAACTTCTGCCTTTCTCACAACAACGCAACTCTCAGTGTCTTACCTCTACATAGGCACTCTTAGCGTTTAAGGTGTTAAGCCTTCAACTCCTATCGGTGGCCATTCTCCCTTTGTCAACTACTCTTTGTCGTTGGTTATTTAAGCTCTCGTGACCATGTGCCAGCCCATTATCGGAAGCCCTCTATATCAAAACTTTTCCAAACTCCAACCATTCTTTCTGATGTCTTCAACCTTTAATATGATGTCATCAACCCACGTGGTGACTCCTAAGTTGTGACACATGTCACCAGGCTCTGGCCCATTAGCCTACCTAATAAGGTTGAATATGCCTGCCATTTGTCCTGTCATACTGCCAGGTCATGTTGATGTCAGCTTCCATTGTACCTTATTGGATCCAATTAGATGTCACCATGTGTCCTTATCGGAGCCAACCAGATGCTACCATGTGTCCTTATCAGAGCCAATCACATGCAGCTATGTGTCCTGCTAGAGGAGAGAGAGGAGGACCCGTCAAGATTGGTTTTGCACCGAAATCCTTTGTTAATTCTCTTTTGGAATTCCTCGGCGCTCTTAAAGACTTATCAAAACCTATTAATATCGCAATATTTTAAATGTTCCTCACTTGAAAAAGTTCCAATTTGCGATCTCCGATATGCTGATGTTATGATACGCCAATATCCGAGATTTCAATATCCTCCAACCTGCAATACAACTTGCTCTATGTATCACACCTTTGATATTTTGATAACACCGATATGCCAACCTCTAGCATTCCAATGCGCTGATATGCCGATCTCCAGGGTTTTGTTCTCCTGATGCGTCGATACGCTGACCTTCGATCACTGATGCACCGATATGTTGACCTCCGATCTTTTGATGCGCTAATATGTTGGGCCTCCGACATTTTTATTTCCCAATGCCAATTTGTTGGATGTGCAGATCTCTGATATCTTGGACCTCTGATATTCTAGGCTTCTTAGGACTTCAAGTCCCTGATCATCGGTAAGCTATAACTTTTAATCCAGTCCATTTTTGGACTTTCACATATTGTTTGGAAGCTCTTATAGAGAAATTTCCAATGTAGGTTTTCATCCCATATGCTACATCTAAGATGGCTCCAAACTCCCTGCCATTATTCTGATCCTTGACTCTCTAGATAGATGAAATCACAACCATCAAGGTGATCCTCTACATGAAGCCTGCAACTACCATGCACTTCCATGTGGTCCATCATTGTAATCATCATTTGATGGCTTCTCTAATAATCCTACTATTGTGATGATTTTCTTCATGAATCTTGAAACTACATGAGATTCCTCCCGGGCCATCACTGCCAACATCTGTTGTGCCAAGCATCCGAGCTAGTTTGGCTGACATCAATGCCAACGTTCCTACCAACAGTTAGGCAATGTCAATTTCCCAACACATCTCCCCAAAATGATTGTTGACATCAATGCCAACACACTTGCATATGCCTTCACTAGGCCACTGGCCATCCAGACAATGTCAACTGTCTAATAATATCCCCCTTTCGTATTGATGGCAACACTCCATCCTTATCTTCATGTGATGGCCAAACCTCATGCTACTTCCACACATCTCATTGCATGATATACCAATGGCCTTATTTCTTCTGCACATGCCATCACAACTTCTCCACAAATTCTCTCCCCCTTTGACATCAATGGCAAGGGGCTACAAGCTACCTTTCTCTCCCCATGCAATCACTTGGCTGTGAATACCAGATTCTAGCTGTTGAGATTTGCATTCTGCTTTGCAGACATCTCTTCCACGATTGTTGTTGTTGCTGCTCCATAAACTGGGCATATGTGATATGCTCCCCCTGAACATATACTACATATGATTTGAATGCCTCTAGTTTTGGACACCTTAGGGATGTTAGCTGAGTATTCTCTCCACTATTTCATCTTTTGTATAAAAAATATTGATACCCATTAAACTGCTCATGGTATTGTTGCTGCTGCAAATACCAATTAATTATGATGCATTTTGGCTCACACTTCTTCACTACTGCTGCTGCTTCCGAGACTATGCTCACATTATTTGAGCATCTCCACTTCTCCCCTTGAGATTATACTCATACAATAGGGACTTCTTTTCAACTAATACCAGTTGCTCCAAAGGAAATGATTACAAATGGATGAATGTGCCATGCAAAATCTAATATTTATTTCTCAAAAAGAAATGCCCATTTGCACACAAGGTTACTCAACATGAGCCCAACACAACCAATTGACATAGCAATACCAATTGAGGGTTAAGGGACATGAAAATATTACACCAATTGTGTTTCATGAACACAAGACTGCTATGCATAACCAAACTCACAACTTAAATGAAATAAGGGTATTTCACCAAAGATGCAAACCTTTCATTTGCTCAACAATCTTCCTTTATAAGGTTGCCCATTGTTTCCTACTACTACTTATCAAAGCAACTCCCCCTGAGCTAATGCCCTTTGATCTCCTACAAATGTTGTCTTGCCTCTGCGTGGGGACTGATCCTGTGGACCTGACATGACTGTGAACTTCTTGTCATTCCAAACTTCCATTGCAGCCCATATTCTTCCCACAATATAAGATACTGTTGTGTACTCTTCATGCTGGTTGCACTCCTCCTTTTCAATGTTGATACATTGAAAATAAACTAATTCATTCTTGTAATCAACAAGAGAACACAACCATACCTTCATTAATCAGATGTACCTTTCTGTTTATTCTTTTTGGCTTCCTGCATTTGACTTATTCGGCCTCCCTTGAGGTCCTTCTCTTCCTTTACTGTAGAGAAACAAAGGATTTTCTCCCGCTTAGCAAATCCTCCTCCTCCTTCTTCTAGAACTTCAATGGCTGGGTCCTGACAGAAGCATAGTGCTCCAGCTTCTTCTTTGCCCATGTTTGGGCTTCTTATCGGCTGCACATGGGTAGAGGAAACGTTTCTTACAACTCCTCTTTCTTCACCCAAATCCTCTTGATTCCCTTTCGCCTTATAGTTGGGTCTACTACAAGTGTAGGAGGATCATTCTTTTGATTTTGTCCTCCTCTATTCACCTTTCTCTTTTGAAACAAAGTATTGAAGAGAAATTCGTATCTCTCAACTCCATTCTTTCTCCTTGCCTTCAAATCCCAAGCTATTGCATTCACATGCATATGCTGAGAAACATTCCATTTCTTCTCATTTCTGCAACCAACTCTCTTGTGAACGAGATTTCCACAGTTGTAGCATTCAACATGGCTTAAGACTGGGGCAAAGGAGTTACCTTTCTTGACAACATTCTTGCCAAAACTCTTATCATGGCCAACATGCCTTCTCCTAGCCTTTTTTTGAATTTTTGGGTTGCTACTACCCATCACATCTTGTTTCCTTGCATGCCATCTACAGGCTATGGCTTTATGTCCAAAATTATTGCAAGAAAAAAAACCCATAAAAAGGCTTTTGTTGACAGAAGTTACCTTTTCTCTGAAGGCTTTATCATTGAGAAGGAAGGGTCCTCTGTTGGATCTTCATGTGCCTTCTATGACAATTTGCATTACTACCATGCACTCATTCTGGCCCTCTTCTGCTGCATTTCCTACAACAACTTCTTAGCCTTCTGCTGCACTACCGACTGCTGCTTCTTAGCCTTCTGCTACTTCCTTTCCTTCTCTTTTTGCTGTTGCTTTCCATGCTACTATTGTTGTCCAACAACATTTATTTCTTGGTTGTTGTTAGAATCTTGAATTCCCTTTAGCTTATGATATTGAGATAATTCTTTATTTGACTTTTCTAAGTCATGTCTCAATGAGAATACTTCATTTTGTAGTCTCTCACAGTAAGCTTCCTTCTCACTCAGCTGATGGGTTAACATCCCAGTCGGTCTACTAGCCTCTTCTTTTTGAGCATTTAGTTCAGCTAATGTTTTGCTCAATATTTCATTCTTAACCTCATAAATTTTCAATTTCTCCTCTTGCTTGATATTTTCCTTTGATAAGTCCTTGATCTCCTTTAGAGTCGATATCAACCTATTTCCAGAAAAAAAGATTCTTTCATCTAGATCCTTTTCTTCACTACCAAAGGTGCTAGCTTCTGAGCATCATGGTCTCTCTTATGAGACTTATTCCTCATCAACAAGAGTGTCATGAGCAACAACTTCTCCATGTTTTGGTTCATTGCTAGCACAACGGGGCTCCTCAACCTCTTCTTGAGCCACATGGCTATCTTCATCATACAGACATTGCAGTCTATCCAACACTTCCATTGCTGACACACAATGCCTCACTTTATCATCAGCTGGCTTAGATAACCCTTTCAAGATGACCTCCTTGGCTTTTTCATTCTGCTCATTCTTTTCTCTATGTATTACGGAGCGCCACATATCAACATCCAAGGCCAGTAAATAGTCCCACATTAAAACCTCTCAGAATTCATAGTCTAATCCATATAAAAATGGAACTCCTTCTCTTGTTAGCCAACCTTGATTAGCCATTGTTTCCCCTTGATCTACCTTCTAGCGATTAAGTTATTCTTGAAGGAACTTGGCTCTGATACCAATTGTTGGAAACAATGATAATACTGAGAGGGGGGGGGGGGGTGAATCAGTATTTATGGTTAATTTTAAACTTTTCATGCCTATTTAATTTTCTTATGCAAGCTTGGCACCCATCCATATAATCAACAACAATATGTAATATGGCAACAACATGAAATCAACATACAAGCATATACACCATGAGCATCATACACATGAGACACAAGCTTTTACGTGGAAACCCTTTCAGGAAAAAACCACCAAACCTTATTGTTGATGTAAATAAGAGAATCTAATCTATTATATCAATCTGTTTTGTGAGCACCTACCCATAGGAAGCACTAACTCCCTTTGATTGTTTGCTAGCACCAATTAGTAGGAAGCACCAACTCCCTTTTTTTGTAGACACCTGTCTAAATTACCAGAAGCACCATGTGAAGCACCAACCTCATGGATTATTTGCAAGCACCGACTTGTAGCTCCTTGGATTTTTGCAAGCACCAAATTGTAGGAGGCACCAACCCACACTCAAATAGGAACTGGATGTTCTATGTAATTGGCAGCCACTCTAACTGATCTTATCTTTGTTCTCTACTCACTCTGCAGCAGCCCACTGATCTGCTCAAGAACAGTCACTCGTTGCAGTTCACGCAGCTATGTCTATGCTCTTCATCAGCATGCACTAAGTTCTCGACCTCTTTCTCTCCACAACACACACACACAACTCTTAGCCTTCTTTCTCTGCATAGGTACCTTCGGCCTCTCTCATACAGCACAAGCAACTATGGCCTTGCTCACACAACACAGACAACTACGACCTTGCTCACACAACACAAGAAACTACAATCTTGATCACACAACACATGCAACTACGACCTTGCTCACACATCATAGAGACAACTTTAGCCTTTCTCACAGAGCACTGGCAACTTTCTCCTTACACACAACGCATAGGCAACTTCCACCTTCTCACAACAGCGCAGCTCTCGGGGTCTCTTACCTCTACATAGGAACTCTCCGCCTTTCTATGTAGAACAGGATCTCTCTCAGCCTTACATAACAATGCACTCACACAAATATTTTCCACTTAGCTCACTTGCAACTATGCTGTTTTCCCCCACATTTCTCATTTGAGCTCCTAGGTTTTGTTCCTCTGTTTCCCCTCGATCGATGTTGCCACTTTGTCCTACATTCACTTTGCACAAGTGTACCTCGGCATGGCTCTTCCATTCTGCTGCTGCGTCTGCCTTGGTCTCTGCCACTGCATTAACCATGAGAGTGGGCACTTGATAGTTTCTCCATACTAAGAATGAATTCTCAATCTACTTGCACACTCCACTAGGCACAATCCTCTCCATGAACAGATCTCCTATCACTGAGGCTCTCTATTCTTATTCATGGTTTCACATGGCTTGGTTTTCCTTTGGCATGGCTTCTCAACTGTACTCAGGCATGGACTTCCTTGTCGTTGTTACATCTCCTTTTTTTTTCTTGTCACAGTGCAAAAAGAGTAATCGACCTTATAGTCCTTCATTTCCTGACTACATGGAGCTCCATGTTGAGAAATTAATTCTCAGATGACCTGCACACTACTTCATGAGTGTCATGCTTTCATTTAACTCATTGAAGACATGTTTTGGAGAATAGAGATGACTTGTCTCACCTTAAGGCAGACCCAACACTCCTTCCCGAAGATCGTGGTCCTTGCTGCCTTGACCCAATGATCTCTGATAGTCGCCATTACTCCTGAGACCAACTCCTTTGTTTCTTCATTCAACTTGTAGTTTTTGAGCCATGCACCTTTAACTCTCTGTACTGCGCTATCGAAGAAATTCCACATCACAAATTCATAGTAGTGCAATGTTCCTGCCGGGGGCCTAAATTCCTTTGGTATGCTTTGTGCGCTTGGATCTATGGATTTACATGACCAAGAGCCTACCCAATATCAGAAGCTCCCTCCATCAGAACTTTTTCAAAAACCAACTATTCTGAATTTCTGATATCCTAATCCTTCGATTTTCGAGCTCTTTCTGTTTAGCCCTTACCGTGATTCTCACCATAGGACCGCTCCCTGTGACTTGCCGCTTAGCATTAAGGTGCTAAGCCTTCAACTCCTGTAGATGGCCATTATCCCTTTGTCAACTACTATGTGCCCTTGGTTCTTTGACCTCTTGCGACCATGTGCCAACCCATTATCGAAAGCCCTCTATATTAGAACTTATCCAAACTCCAACCAGTCTAAAATTTTGATGTCTTCAACCTTCGATTTTCGACTCCTGATATGACATCATCACCCCACGTGGCGACCCCTTAGTGGTGACATGTGTCACCCAGTTTTGGTCCATTAGCCTACCCAATAAGGTTGAATATGCCTACCATGTGTCCTGACATATTTCCACATCATGTTGATGTCATCTTCCACTGTACCTTATCGGATCTAATTAGATGTTGCCATGTCCTTACCAGCGCCAACTAGGCACTGCCATGTGTCCTTATCGTAGCCAATCACATGCATCCATGTGTCCTGCTAGAGGAGATGGAGGAGCACCTGTCAAACTTGGTTTTGCACCGAAATCCTTTGTTAAATCTCTCTTGGAATTCCTCAGCACTCTTAAAGGCTTATCGACACTTGTCGATATCCCAATATTTTAAAGGTTCGTCACTTGACAAAGTTCCAATATTGCGATCTACAACATGTTGATGTTCTGATACACCGATCTATGGGATTTCGTTATCCTTCAACCTCCGATACAACCTACTCTAATGTATCACACTTATGATATTTTGATATCGTCGATATGCTAACCTCTGACATTCCAATGCACTGATACACCAATCTCTAGGGTTCTGATCTCCTGATGCGTCGATATGATGACCTTTGATTGCTGATGTGCTGATATGCTAACCTCTGGTCTTCTGATGCGCCGTTGTGCTAGACCTACGACATTTTGATCTATGATGTGCTGATTTGCTAGATTTTCAATCTTCGATATCCTCGACCTCCGACATTCCAGCCTTCTTAGGGCTTTAAGTCCCTGATCATTGGTAAGCCATATCTTTTGATTTAGGAGTCCATTTTTGGAATTCTGCATATCGTCGGAAATCTCTTCTAGAGCACTTTCCAGTGGAGAGGGTCCGATGTAGGTTTTGATCCCATCTGCTACCTCTAATATGGCTCCAAAATCTCTTCCAATATTCTGCTCCTTGACTCTCCGGACAACTGAACTCACAACCACCAAGGTGATCCTCTACATGATGGATGGAACTACCATGGATTTCCATCTGGTCCATCACTATAATAATAATTTGATGGCTTCTTCAATAAGCCTGCTACTGTGATGATTTTCTTCATGAAGCCTACAACTATCATGAGATTCCTCCCAGGCCATCACTTCCAACATCTGTTACGCCAAGCATCCGAGCTAGTTTGGTTGACATCAATTCCAACACTCCTACCAACAGTTAGGCAATGCTCCTGCCAACAGTTATGGAATGCCAATTGCCCAACACATCTCCCAAACATGATTGTTGACATTAATGCTAACACACTTGTAGATGCCTTCACTAGGCCACTAGCCATCCAGATAATGCCAACTATCCAACAATCCCATTAGTCTTATTAATTATGGAAGTTACATCCCTAGAATTGTGATTTTACTTCAAACTTCCTCTAGAATATCATGTACACAACTTATAGAGCTTGTCATAGGATAACAAAGAGACATCATGTGCACCCATGAGATTCAAGGTTTCAAGGAAGTCTTCTCATATTCCTTTAATAAAAAGGATACACAAAGTATCAAAATCTAGGGAATTATGTTTTTCATTCATAGGGTGTATTTAAATCACTCCACATAATCTTCCAATCTCTCATCATTGGCTTGAGGCATATTGAAAATTTCTTCCTTAATATCTCAGACTTTATGACAGTCATGATACTTTTTCAAGAAGGTTCTCTTCATTTCATCCTAGGTTTGAATGGTGTTTCCTCCAAGATCCATAAACCAATAGAGAGTTGCATCCTTCAAGGTTGCAGGAAACAATTTCAATTTTTGTGCATCTATGGAATAGTCATAACTAAGAAAAAGAACATCAAACTCAAAAAGAAATTTATCAGGGTCCTCTTTAGAAAGGCCATGAAAATTCGGAAGGGAAGAGAGAGGAATATTATTCATTTTTACCATTACATCAGGGTTTTAGATAAGAAACTCGAAAGTAACATGGCCTTATTGCCTTGGTCCATTTACTTCTTCATCTCTTGCGTTATTCTCTCTTATGGTTTCAGGTGTTTGGACTTTGTTAGATGTCAAAGAGCTCTTTGTATCCAAGTTAAATGTAATCCCTTCCCTTATTGGTTCCAAAAATTTTGGTGGTTGCCACATCACACTATTTTGAACAAAATGACCCCTCATAGGTTTCCCTTCCTTGTTTGCCAGAATGTTAGTTGGGGTGGCTCCTACCGCACCACGTTTTTGGGTTTTTGTAGAATTTTTCTTTCTCCTACTTATGTTGTTCTACTTATACTAACATGCTTTTAAATGCAGGACATTCATGATGTAGGTTACTGAAAGGGTCAACTAACTATCCCCCTTTGGTCACTTTTACTCGTAGTGCCATTTCCTATTTTACCATAACTTCTAATATTTTTTAGTGCCTCCCAAAAATAATGCCAAAAATGACAATGTGAATATATCTTTTATTTATTAATGATTCACCAACTCATTTTATTTTCAACCAAGGTTTGTTAACTTGTGAGGACTCTGTGTTGTATGCACAAGTACTAAAGTTCCTACCACTTCTTATGCCTACGCATGAGCTCTACTGGTGGTAGAAATATAGATATAGAGAGGTTAAATTACTCGAATTAGTGTGGCTATAAAGTTTTTCAAATATTGGAGTTCAAACCTTAAGAGCAATACCCAATTGAGACAAGGTTTCCAATCAAGGTTTGATTCTACAAGATTTTCTGTAATTCTATAGTAGTCTATTGATTTTGCATCAATAACTGTTGATTTTGCAACAATGGTGTGACCATATCTACAAACATACTGATGTAAAGAACTTGGCCCAAAAAAGAAAATAAATACATTTAACATCAATCACACTAAAAAAAACCTTACAAATCACTTCAGTCAAACATAATCCACTGCACAGTAATCAAACCAAATGCTACAAGAAATAAATACATACATATATGAGTAAATAAATAGAAATAAATATGTGCATAGGGCCTTTCCTCGAGCGAGACCAACACAACGTTCAACCTGCACCTAGTGCTCGAATTACAACAACAAGCTCAATGGAGCATAACGTGTTTCCACGGGAAATTTTATTATCAAACAAAATTACAACAGAGTCTCGACAACAATATTCCCATCATAGGTTTTTATATACATGTTTATAGAGAGCAAAGAAATATTTGTCTCAACAACTAATTAAACCTGAAGGATAATTTGCCTCGACTACCAAAATAGGACTAGACACAATTATCATAGTTACATATGAAATACAAAGTAGAGCCTCAACGACGCAACAACCGTTGTGAGCCAAGGCATATCCAATGTTAAGTCATTAATTACCAGGACACAAAACAATCCTTTCAAACTAGAAAGCGATATAAAATCCATTTGATCCAATTGATTGGCTCATAAATAAAAATTAAAAAACATGGCAACATCCTCACATTAAATTTTAACTAATATTCCAACTTCCAAGGGAATATGCTTGTTGTTGTTCCTTTCTTCTAGTGCCTTGTACTTGCACGTCAATCCAAAGAGGAGCTCCTTGCAGATTGGATCATGTGCCAAGCTAGCACCTTGTTTTTGTGGACCTTTCAAGATTCTTGAAAGGATTTGTCAAGTAGCCTATCGAATTGCACTGCCTCCAACAATGAAATTCCATGATGTTTTCCATGTGTCATTGCTTAAGAAGTATGTTAAAGATGTTGATCATGTGATTGACTAGTCTATATTGAAGTTGGACCCAGATGGAGAATTCCAGTTGAAACCTTAGTGTATATTGCAGAGAAAGGTGCTCATGCTCCAAAAATGAGTAATCAAGCAGGTTAAAGTGCAGTGGAAGCACTTTGGGCCCAATGAAGCTACATGGGAGATGGCAGATCAGATGCGGGCTATGTATCCTTCTTTATTTGTTGGTTGAGTGAATGTACATGATATGTGTTTTGGGTATATGTTTGATGTGATGTTTTGGTATATGTACATATGTATATGGATGTAAATACCTCCATGAGATGTGTTATAAAGTTCCAATAATCAGTATGGGTGGCATGTCATTATGGTTGTCATGTTGTTATGTTGTCATGTTGGTTTGCTTCTCAGGAGGTTGATCATTCTAAATACTGCAAAGAACTAAGTTATAAATCTCCATGGGCAGTATGTTTTGCTTTCAACAATATTTTTGATTGTAGCTACCATTAAACACTGAGGACAGTGTTCCCCCAAGGGGGAGGGTTCTGTAACAACCCTGGTGAAAATTACATGTAATAAAAGTTAATAAATGAAAAATAATAACCACAGTTATGGGACACTTATTCCAAGATGAATGTTGGGAAAGACATCCTAGTGTGGGTGTTCATCTGGTTTATTATGGCTAAGGAAATGACAAGGGTTTTGGAAAGGCAAAATGGCATTAGTCGGCATTTTATTTATGAAAATAATGGAAATTAGGAGAAAGGAAGGTGAAAGGTCACAAGTTGCATGTGAGGAGGAAAATGAAGGAAAATAATGGAAAATGAGGAAAATAGAGGCCACATTGATAAAAAGGCTTCCAAGGATTAGTTGGTACCTTTTGTTAGTTCAGTTTTGTAGCTCTCTCTCTATTCTCTCTCTTTCTCACTCTTATACACTTATATTTTTCTGGGAGCACTTCAGAATTGGATCAAGAATGGAAAAGAAGGAAGAGATGAAGCAAATATAAAGCAAGGAAGAGCAGGATTAAGCAGCTACGACGGGTTTACTTGTAGGTATCGAATTGCATGTGTGATTTCCTTGATAGATTGTGCATGCATGGTTATGCATGTGTGTTCTTGGTTCTCTTTCTATCATTGGCATGGGTTTTTCTAGGTATAGCAGTGTTCTTCATCCTTGCCTTGCCATTTCTAGATAGCCTTGAGGTGATGGGTTCTCATGTTTTGGTGGAGTTAGATTGCCAAATGGATTCAGAGCTGAGTGAGGTGGATCTCTAAAAGGAAAAGCACATGGCCTAGTGAATTTAATTGTAACTGAAGGATATGATATTATAAAAGAGTACCACAACTAGCATTGGATTTACATATGGAGAAAAATTGAGTAGTTCAATATAGCTTAATCACTAAACATTTTCATTTCTACGTATGTTCTCTCAAGATATGTAGCAAAATTTTCTATATTATATATAAAAAATTTATAAAATTCACCAACAAATTCTATAACTTTACATCAACAAAAGTTGAGATTAGCTTAACAGAAAATTCACTTATCACCAATGGAAGCCAGTTCTGTCCCTTTTGCATCCTTAGAGGAAATGATGAAAGTACCCTCTCAAATTGTCTTCCTAATTCCTCCCCCAATTACAGCCATAGAAGTACTTGAGCTATCTAAACCAACCCTGATATTTAATAAAATTTCCCTCTTAAGAACCCACAGTGCATCATCAAAGTCTAAAATTTTCAAAAATTATAGATACCACCTTCCTATTCATATTTCCTTTGGTGTTATTTATAACCAATAACTCTTCTATCTTGGCTCGAAAACTGGTGAGTGCGATGGTGGGTTTTGGAGCTAGGGTTCTACATGAGGTTTTGTTCAACAAAGATTTGGGCTCAGTTGAAGAAATTCATAAGGGTTTTCCAGAGTACTAGTTCACGCCCTCTCTTATTTATAGACTAACGTGGTGCATGGAGGATCCTCCCTCTACCTTTGAAGGGTATTGTCGATCTGGGGTGTGTGTTGATTGGTTGTGGGATCTACCTCCCTCATGGACTTGTTTTCCTATTTTTTTCCTTGTCTATGGCATGGAGAGAGGTTGTCTATGGCATAGAGAGAGGTTGTCTATGTATGTGTGGGATGGCCCTTGATGCATATGTTCATTCTTGGGCATTTAATGGGCTTTTTGGGGATCAACTTGCCCTTTCCTTTTTCCTTTTCATTTTTGGGTGGCTTTTGAGGG